>WOGP01010982.1:0-10111 GCA_015342065.1 Leptinotarsa undecemlineata
AAAAAAATGAAGAAAATGCAAAAAGTGAAAAATGAAAAACAAAAATTAAAAGATTCCAAACCAAGTTACGTCATGACGTTTCGATTGTTGGTATCCACAATCGTGTTCGGGTGATAATCACGTATGTTATTGTTATTTATATGTTATTATTACTGTAGGTTATTTCTTTGTAATTTCAGTTTTTTGTTTAACAAAAAACTGTTATTTTCGATTAATCTTTTTAATTTTTTTTCAGGGATTTCAAATCAATTTATATTATATTAGACAATGGAAGTCCGAACTGATGAAATACAACACGAAACATTGTCAACCACCTTCAAACAAACGTCTTCAGAGGTGCTTCCATCTCCGATATTAAAAAAGAACCTTCAGTCAGAGGTTATATTTAAATTCTGAAAGAGATGATGGGAAAAGACGTTTTTTATACAATCACTTGCCATATTCATGTGCTGCTTGGTAGCTGAACTTAAAACTGAAGTCATACTTTTCAATGTCTGTCCATTTATACGCTGCCGTAGGCTGTAATTGTGGCCTGGAATGTCCTGATTGGTTGACTGAGTGTTGCGTTCGCTGTTGGTGGTGTACTGGCCTTAGTTTTGGAATGATGGTTTTCCATACAGCTAAGAGATAATGTGCATCATCTCTCATGTAGACTGCGAATCTACTTCATTTTGATAGCATCCCAATCCTGGTTATCTGGTGATGTATACTTGCGATCTGTTTGTAGCTTTTGAAGTCGATGTTTTGATCTGTATCAAGGTGGTGCTTGTGATTGTTTGTTTCTTGCGAAGTGATAGTGATCCTTTAATCTGACTGACATTCACCTATTTGTTTGGCCGACGTATTCTCTGATGCAATCTCCTCATGTGATTTTTTCAATGCCTTGGTTTTATAGGTTGACTTTGTCTTTTGGGTTGTTCAAGGAATTTTTTATGGTTTACGTAGGTTTATGAGTTGTGTCGTTTTAGAATTCATTCTGTTTAATCTGTAACTCCTCTGACGTATTGCAGGATAGCTTTATTTTTCCATGTTTTCTTCAGTGTGTTGCTTTATGAATTGTATAATTTTCATATCTATTCTGCTGAAGAGCTTTTTGTATGTCTTTTATTTATTATTCTTTTGTATCTTTGTCACCGTTCGGATCTGGTTTTAAGGGTGTTGGCTAGTGATGTGATGCCGCATGTCCATGGAAATGAATGATGAAAATGTCCACAACATATCTCAGCCATAATTTGAGTTTCTTTGGGCTGTTGTTCAGAGCCTTGGTTTCAAAATAACACATGAATAGGTTGGGGATGACCTTCTGTCTGTCTATAAAGTCTGTAGTTGAAGCTGAAATATGTGTTTTTCAAGCAGTGGTCTAAGAGTTCAATTACGTCTGGTAGGCCCTCATTCATTACTATTGGCTCTAAAGCTTAATTTATTGTTACAATGTTGTATGATTGCGAATGTTGTGTTAGTGGTTGCATTATGTTGGCCAGATACGTTTTAAGTTGCTGTCGATGATGGGTCTTGAAGATGTTTTGTTTGTGAATCTTTGGTAACCCATATAACTTGGGGCATCAACTGGACTTTTCTTTAGATATAATTTGTTTCTGGGTTCTGGCATTTTTTGTGACTTTTATTTTTGTTTTGATGGTTTTCTCCAAATAGTTGTGTGGTCTTCATTGATTTGTTTATATGCCTTTATGTAGTGTGTATAACTTTGTATCCATAACAACTGTAGCGTTGCCATTATTTGCCTGTAGTATAGTGATATCAATATTCTTGCTAAGTTCTTTTAAAGGTGAACATTGTGAATTTTATGCATGTATATGAAACAAAGACTCTTAAAATGTGATTTATTGTATGTATCTGTAAAATTTATTGTTAATATTGCTTACCAAAGTAACATCAACTGATCCATTTCCATCATATTTCTTTTTCGTTATTTCTTCAAATATACTGTTTCCTATAGTTTCAGATACGTTTGCAATAAAGTACTGTAAACTGTCATTTGGTATTTGTTGACTATCATCTGAAGCATTATAATATTGATATTGAATATTGGTGGAGTTATCAAAGATGGAATTATAAAAATTATTCGTATAACTTGATTTGTGATCAGATATAATGAGTCCAGGAAAAGTAGAAATATTTTTCAAAAAAGTATGAAGGGACGCTGGAGGTAAACTTGTTGAAACATTTTGAAACTTAACCACTCGTGAATTTGTTTGGAGTTTGTTATGAAACTCATTGATCTGAAAAAATAACAAAATGTCAATTGTTAAATGAAAATGTAAAAGTGAACCAATAGACAACAATCATATTATTATTAATTATGGACTTCAGTGTTCATCATATTGGTTTTATATTGATTACAATAGTTTTCACGAGCATAATCCTAAAACTTTAAAATGATTTTATTCATACCTCCTCATTTTCTACCAAATAATGGACGAAAAGATCATTGTTAGTATTGCCCATCTGACTGAGTTCAATATATAGGCTTATATTTTCTGGATGAATTATAGGCAAGATATCATTGGCTTCTGAAACTCCTCGTATTGGAAAATCTCCTCTAAGCATATCATACAACATTCTTTGTGATCCGATGTAGTCATATGTTTCACCATTGAAGAGCATGAACAAAATGTTTCTTTTTCCTGTAGAAAATTTCATCATTCTTCAAATGTGATTCATGGACCGGAAAGTTTTTTACAACTCATTCGTACAAGGTGACTGTATATATGATTACCTTCTCTTGTTTCATTCACTCCAAGAATTTGCTTAAGATACTTTGCTACTGTTAATAAGGTAACAATTCCCGTAACGGGGCTATTAGCCCCTGAAGTTCTATCAAACATTGAAGTGGTATCCATTATAGCAGCAACTACAATATAACTAGTATCTCTAATCGGTTTGGTTTCATTTCTTGTTGGACCTTCAACCAGTGGATGTAGACTGGCCCATATATTGCTGTCACCCAGAGGATCACAAAATTTCATCGGATTCATATTGGACGCTATGTTGGAACGCCTAAAAATATTTTTCAATTATGGCTAAAATTAGTCATATGGTTAATAACGAGATATTAATTGTATATACAGCCTGACGCCCTCCGTTAATCAACATCAAAGTAAAAATGATAATTCACAAATACTTATAACTTGAAATCTGAATTTTTACTATTTATTCAACAAATACTTCTAACATGCAGGATAAAGTTTGTTCCACACCTTGTACTGATATCGACCATCTCAAACAAAAAATGATAGATGTACTTAACATGCTGAAAAATTGCCATAGAAATTGTACGGACAGACAACAAACTTTCGAAATGCTAACTCGAAAATTCTCACGGACAAAATATAATAAACTGTTTTACGGGTTTTGATCCGTGTTCTGTTTGTTATCCTCACTGGGATTAATTTAAGACATTTCGGTAAAGTCTTTTCGTGGAGAGAAAAGGTGAAGCAAAAACAAGAAAACTCAGGTAAACATCAACATCTTTATCTATATGTTAACAAGCAGATTCGAGTAAGGTTAGTGTAATTCCAAACACCAAATAAACATCATCAATAGATGGCAAATGGGACTTTGCCGAAACGTCATGAAACAGTGATGATAAAAACACAGAACATAGATAAAAACCCGAAACAGAGTTCATATACAGTGACTTTCAAAAAGTTTGCACCATATGGGATACTTTTATTATTCATTTGTCAAAAAAATGTATTCTTGATAAAAATTGGTGCATTGCGTGAAACTTGGATTTGAGTTGTCAAAATTACAAATTTCCGAACGGTGTACAGGAGAGAAACTACCTTTTTTTCAATATTATTAAAAAAGTTTAGAAAAGTTGTTTTAAATTTGAAAACAATATTCAGATTTGAAATCACAGCCACCTACGTAACAAAACAAAAAAAAATACAGTTTCATATGGTTCTAGCCTCATAAAGAGTAGATTCATATTGCTTAATTTCTTAGCATTAATTAATTCAGTCAATTATTTCTTGACATTGAATCATACTGATATCAATTTTGCACCAAAACACTAGTGATGCACTAATCAGTTTGATCTTCCTCATGAAGAGTATCACTTTGTGATTGAAACACAGATCAAGATGGTAAAATAATGGTTGTGTTGGGAAAAAACTCTAGTAATAACCAAAACACTAGTAAAAATTCAAACCATTTCCAACAAACATCGATATACTAGTTCGAATAATAAATTGGAGTAGATTTCATATTGAAATATAATTATAGTAATATGAGGGAGGCCTTTAAGGTGTATATGAGGTTGGAACCATAAAAAATTAATTTCTTTTGACATATAGTCAGTGGGCATACTTGAAGACTCGCTATAAATCAAATCATCTAAAAGAACTATTCGTTCAGACCAGTCCCTACACTGTAGGTTAATAAACTGACACCTATTAGAAAACTACTCCCCTGGCTTGAAAATCTATTGCAGCAGTTGTATCACCACCAGCATATGCAGGAATAACTTCAGTGAAGAATCCTGCACTGACACCTGTCGGATATAACCCAACGCCCTTCGTGGTATCAGCCAGGGGAGTAGTTGTTTAGTGATAGGTGTCATAAATAACTTTATGTAGTGTTTCAGTAATATATTTGTTTAAATTATATCATGAATATGTACATATGTAATCAAAAATTATTTCAAATAGATGTTTTCTTTTGTGCATGATCTACATATCTTTCTGATTTTTTTTTACGAAATTTGTTTTCTTTCCTCTGAAAGTTCCCCACTCTTAATATGGAGGTGAACTAGAAACCCTTCATTGCAAAGCATTTGGCATATCTAACAAAT
This sequence comes from Leptinotarsa undecemlineata, assembly GCA_015342065.1. Lineage (NCBI taxonomy): Eukaryota > Metazoa > Arthropoda > Insecta > Coleoptera > Chrysomelidae > Leptinotarsa > Leptinotarsa undecemlineata. The sequence continues at coordinate 4,817 of WOGP01010982.1, forward strand.
ATATTTAAATAATTACTGTCAAATGTCTTCGAAGTGTTTTCTGTAGGTAAGTGCAAAAATTAGAAAGAAGCTGACACAGATACACTCACAGAAATTTAAAAAATTTACTAACGTGATACTACGAACCTTCTACAAGTTTGTGTATTTGTAGTTGCATACATAAATGCTTTCAATTCTAAGGAGCATAGGGATCTATCAATTTGAGTATTATAGGAGAAATTGTTGAACTTCTCAAAACATTTCTTAATTTTCATAACTTCATCCTCATTTTCCAGATAGAATATTGGGAAGGGTATATCTGCATATAGTAAACCTGTACCATGTGGATTCCAAATTGAACCTTTACTACTACAAGTATCAGCAATACTGGAAAGTGGATTAGGGCATTGATATTCATGAGAGAAATGATCTAATGATTTGATTGTGTCATTACTGAGGTGTAATACTAGCCCTGATACTTTTTTACTGTTAATCAATTTTTGTACTATCTTCATAGTAAACAATCTAGCTGGCATTACTGGTATATAAGGAGGGGCTGTTCCATTATACAGAATGTGATTTAAGTCATCCAATGTTTCACATACATGTATTACTCCTGTGGAACCACCTCTCTTTGCTAAAATTCAATATAATTATTTCAATCCACAACAATAAACAAATTATTTACAAGAACACCCTATTTGATGAGTTGCATTCAATCTTCTATAGCAACCTGATGTGCCATCAATATTGTCATACATTTGGTCTTTGGTTCTCTCTCCAAAACCTGAAAAAAAAATCAGAAGAATCTTAATATCAGAAATAAAAATGAGAATGAATCGATCATTTTTTAGATTTATATTTTGCAAAATTTCAAGAGGATTGAATATATCCAAATTGTTTGCATATGAAAAACATTGAATTATAACCTTTATTGATCGATTGAATCGTCAGAAAGATAAAGACTGTCTTAGTAAAAGCCATAGTTAGGAAGAATACGATTTATAATAATTCGTGAAAGAATTTAAATGAAATATAAACTGGCAAAAATGGTAAATATTTTGGTACAAGCACAAAAATCCATTTCACTTCACTCATACGTCAAAACTGTCATATTACAAATCGGGAGTGTCAACTGCATAGAGAAATTGTCTTTGGTCAAGTGTCACTATGATACCTCCTTCCCCATTCGGTGGAGGGGACGTAATTTTTTTCACCCATAAGTATACCTATTCTATTTGCACTCGATAATACCATGGGAGTTTTTGTGTGGGAATATAAAACCATATGAATATACCATTCCATGATGTTGAGAATTGGGCCCCAGAGGTTTTTGCAATTGAAAATCGAACGCGCCATCTGGAGAATAGAGCCCCGAATTACCTACTTTGCTGTTCGTTATTTTTATGTTGTTTTTACAATTTTTCAGTTTTGTTGAATATTGTGGGCTGCTTCGTCTTCGAAATTTCGACTTCAATCTCGAATGATCGCGAAATTTCGACTTCAATCTTGAAGTTTTGACTTTGAACTCGAAATAACAACTTTATAATTCTTAATTACGACTTTCAACTAAAAATTACGAGGATTATGTCGAAATTTAGAGATTAAAGTTGCAATTTGGAAATAACGAGATGAAAGACGAAGTTTCTAGATTCAAAGTTATGAATTCCAAGAAACAAATAATGAGAATATGTGGCACTTCCTTTATACGCAAGCGCACAACTAACAACTGAAGGCAATATCAAATATCTTCTGTTTTTATCGTCAGTCTGTCTAACTTATGATACAGAATTCTCTTAGTTCAGCACATTTATATACTCAGCTGATCATTATTTTCAACGCCACAATGTCAATTCAAATACAACTAATTCTGTAGTTTTGAAGTTGACTTTTGTTCCATTTTTCTCTAGCTACGGGAGTTTACTTGATTTGATCCCACGATGGATCTATGAAATTAACAGGTTCACATTTTTTTGATAGCCATTTACCACCTAACGATTCCTCAACCCACTAGTTCTGCGATTTACAGTCAAATCGCATATTTGCGAATGTATCAAGAATGCCAATTTCTCAGGAATCGTTCGCGAGGACGTCACCTAGGCAAACTTTGCGATTGACGAGTGATTTAACAATAGGTCTTTTGACTTTTAGCAGCTGAGGCCATATACTCAAATACTATAAATATAAGAAGAAGTAAATGTGAACCTAGAAATGTTTTAAAAATTATTTTGAAATCGAATAAAGTATAAAAAAAAGGATTAAAGGGAACATAGGTAGTCACTTCAATAAAAATAAAAAAATATCTCTTATTACTTTTGCTTACAGGTGACGGCACACAACTATTTTGAAATGTTTTCAGTTTTGGGTAAAGCTTCCAGCACGATAATTTCAAATTTTTTCTCATCATTCCATCATCTTTGTAAACCAACTTCTTACCAGAATGCACTACTAGTCCCGGTTCTATCAGGCATCGTACCAAATTGCGGTTTTAAAGTTCATGGAAAAGTTCATAGAAGATGTAAAGACTGCTTTTTTGTTAGAAGAGAAGAGCGTATGTATGTTCTTTGCAAAACACATCCCAGACATAAACAAATGTCTATGGTAAAAAAACCGAGAAGTACGTGGATTCTGACACATGCAACACAGTCGAAAGTTAGACCATGGTAGATTGAATTTCATTCACAAGTATACCCACTGAGGAAGCGTATATAGATAGTGTATGTAGTAAACAATTATATGTTTCGAAAAATTAAAACCGTTAATCAAATAAAATGATACTGTCTTATTTCCATAACCATAATTACAGAACAACACACAAAAAAAATAATGGCTGGTCCATCTTTAAAAAGTCAGATTGTAAATTAATAGAAACATTTAGACACCACTTCTGGAAGTAAAAGCGTGTTATATGAACACTCCCATTGCCAGCCATAAAAGGAAAATTTAATTGTCCGTTATATAAATATGAAAAAGTAAATGTGTGCTATGTGGACATAAATTATAGAAATGCTCAATAGAAATGTATTTCACAAAATCCATATGATACCCCTATATGTATCTAATTGTTTCATCTTTCTCTTGAAGATGGTCACTTGGTGATCGAAACATATGTCGAGGTGTTAAAATAACGTTTTGGTGTTGAACTCTTCCTTCTTGAGAAGCTTCTTCATAACAAAATTCCACTCATTCCACATATCGACAGTTCTTTCTCATGTGATATCAACTATGATAATCTTAACTGCATTTTCACTACTCATGTCCAAAATTAAAGTTAATGAATTAATATGATTCTTTCAATAAGTGATAAGTTTATTGAGTAATTCAGTGATGCAAACATTTAAAACAAAAGTAATTATGTCTCAATAAAACTTTACTCAACTATATCAAATAATCCACTTCTCAACTTCATTTTTGTATGCGAGCCTGGAATAAAACAGATCCCTTAGTATCCTCTGCAAAACCTCGACTAGATAGAAATTACTGAAAAATTATCGTACCTTCATTAGTTCCCTATTAGTGTTTGTGCCATTCATTGATACTCCTCCATTTATATCCATTGTTACTTCTTATATTGAAAAAAAAATGTTAGAACTTTAGTCGCAAACTCGTCTCGTTTCAGCACTATACCACTTGGAATTTTTTTTATTTCATGTTTTCTTTTGTAGAGGTACTCGTATCACACTGAGTTTTTTATGTTGAAAACTGATTTCATAATAGCTATTTTGATTAATGAAAATGATGCCCACGCTAACACATCATATCCATATATAGATTTTTCATTCTTTTTTTCACTCGACATTTTTCAATATCGTGATATATCTGTAACAATATAGAAAGATGCATGAAAGTACCATAGTGTAATCATTAATGTTTTCATCTGGAAACTATTCCTGTTCCATCTATCAACGTGTGTACAGAATCTCGTGCCGAGAGATTTTCACAAAACAAAAGCGACTCAGTAAAAACACCAGGGTTTCTATGCATCTTTCTCCATAGGTATGGGATAATTTTAGTACAGGAGAGATATTCCTCACTTATTCAAGAGAGTACAACAAAGCTAAAATTATAACAGTGGATCTAGCGAATATTGTTTACAATAACATGTGAAAAATTGAAAAATATTGCTGGATATTGCTACATCTACACGATCCTCCAGATCGTGTAGATATAGCTTTAGACTGTTTGGGTCCAGCAGTGGGTTCACTAAAAGCAACAAAAAGCGCTGAAATAGGAAAATCAATTAAAAAATTATGGTGATTCATAAATATGAATTCATAATTTTGTATTTGAAAGAAATGAAAATTCATTTCTGGATATCGATGGAACTCAATTCGTGGAATATTGAATGACTGAGTACTACCAAAAGTCACTTTCCTCGTCGGTCTTTTAACTAAAGTTGATCTCATTTGATTTATGTTTTTGTTCATGGTTCTATCACATCTAAATTGACGATATAACGATGATCATCAAGTTTCTACTTTATTTCACCAAAGTTCCATACATGCTTGTTATTATCATAATGGATTTGAATTTATAGATAACTTTGAATGTTTGTAGGGAAAAATTGCACCCAGCGAATTACTAGCTTCTGGTTGAGAGTTCCCGAACTTTTTCTTTCGGTATTTTTCAGTCGTTCGGTTTTCCGGTTTTCAATTATTATTTAAATGTTTGCACGTTACGTTAAGTAAGTTCATTAGTGTTAGAAGAGGGTACATTTACAATTCAATTTTCAGTGCAACGCACTGGTCCCCCAAGTAGCATAGAGATTTATCCAGTTGTGGATTTTCTATCATTAGTTTCGCCTCCCCAGTCAGAGTAATAATATATGGAAATGTTTTCAATAAATTTTTCAAACACCAATTTTACTCTTGACGTTTTTCTCAAAATATCAAAAACTGCGTTTGACAGCTGTATAGTGAATCATACTAGGATTGTTACAAAATTTCGGGATAAGGTTTGATTTCCATCTATTGGAGTTGACACACCATTACACACTATCTTTTAATTCACCGGGCGAACGAATCTGAAGCTAGTAAAATTTTCATCATACCCCAAAAAAATGTTTTGTTTGCCTCAAAATAAGTTTCTGTCTGGACATGTACCAATAACTTACCTCCGAATACGTGTAGATTTGAGAGGTCGGGTTTTCTTCGATCCCATATTTCGGTGAAAATCTTCTCCAATGCTTTAGAAGGGCTTGAATTTTTGAGAAATGTAGCAGTGTACCAGTGGCGGATTTAAGGAAAAAGGCCCAGTGGGCAAAATTTCTTTAGGCCCCCCCCCCTTAGAAAATTATGTTGTGTCAGGTGTTCCATG
>WOGP01010983.1:0-10111 GCA_015342065.1 Leptinotarsa undecemlineata
ATAGGACCTCTTGTTATTGATAAAAATTTAATCGGGAAACTGTATTTGAATATGCTGGAAACTACTGTTGACCTTCTCATCACTGAAATCGTCGAAGCGAATCCTGATGAATTCGATATGGATATTGTATTTCAATAAGAAGGAGCACCACCACATTACTCTAGACAAGTAAGAAACTATTTGGATAATACTTTTCTTGGTCGTTGAATTGGCCGTCGAGGTCGTACAGAATGTTCAGCCCGCTCGCCAGATTTGACACTTTTGGACTTTTTTATAGGGCTATTTGAAGCAGAAGGTGTACGAAACTGAACCTGCTTCATATCAGATATAAGGCAGAGAATAATTAATATTTGCAGAGATATTGATGTTACTGTGTTTGAAAATGTTTGGCGTGAACAATCGGATAGGCTATTCATATTTCAAAACAACTATTTTGAACATCTTGCGGACTGATCTCAAGCTTATTACCTCATTTTATGTTGTTAAATATCAATGTATTCAGACAATTAATAAAAGTTCCGCCAGTTTGTAGTAGTTGAAGATATCAACATTATATTCTAGGGTTGTGAAGCATTTGTCTGAAGCTTTAAAAAGGTGTATCACAAGGCCCCCCTTTTCAAGATGGCGCCCAGTCGTCATCTTGAAAGTTTCATCTGTCAATTTCACTTGAAAATAAAGTATTCATGCATTAATTTCATTATCCCAAATTTCAATTTTTTGAGTTGACCCGTTCAAAAAATAAAAGAGGGGGGACATTACATAAGAAATGCACTGTATAGAAAATGTCAATACATATCTATGATGAATTTTGGTTTTAATTTTTTTTATTTGTCGCTTTCAAAAGAGTTTCCATGCACTTGTGTCAGGACTTCTTCCAATCCATGAAAATTAGGAAAAAGTCTGGACTGGGGCATCGTTAAAGTCTTGGTGATGATTGAGCTCTAGTTTTAACCATCATATCCATACCCATGCTTCGTCTATATCAACGATTTGCTCACTCTTTTATTCAATTACCGTGCATCGGGAGTTCTTGCCAAATAGCAAGGCCAAGGTTTTCGATTGTGTAGACCACATACTACTTCTTCGCAAGCTAGAAATTTAGGGATTTAGAGAATATGCATCACTTTGGTTTGAGACGTACCTTTCTCATCGGCGGTAGAATGTTATATTAGATGGAATTTCATCAGAGAAACCTAGGTACATAGGGAAAGTACACTGGGAAAATGTAAAAATTGAAAATTTGGAGAAAAACACATTTTTAGGGCTCTTCATTGATGAAAATCTAAAATTTTATTCCAATGTCAACTACTTACGTAAAAGACTAGCAGCAGAATGTTATGCAGTGAGAGTTGTTGCAAGAGAGTTATACACTACTATTTCGCGCCACATGTGATAAGCTAAATGAAGAAAAGTCCAGTATTGTGGAAAAACAATTCATGGCTTTTGTATCAGAAACCTAGGGGTAATATTCGATCATAAATTAACATTTGGTAGACATATTTCACAAAAAGTTTCAGAATCTCTCGGAACTTATGGTTTCATTGTTTGAAATTGCAGAAACTTTCATAATATTAAAGCCATGAAGCTGTTGTATTTCAACTACGTACGTTCGAAGATAGAATATGCAAGTATCGTCTGGAGTCCGTTCTATGAGATTCATAACATAGCCATTGAAATAGTTCAAAGAAAGTTTTGTAAATTTCTAATTTTCAGAATAGATGGTTCTCACCTTGAGAGAGGTAATGATGTCATATATGAACGTTTGCAACTTTTTAGTTTAGAGTATCGAAGGAAATGTGCGTCGCTCATATTTTAATTCAAGTTAGTGAATGAGAGAGTTGATTGTCCTAAAATTCTTGAAAATTAATTAACTTCAATGTACCACGGCAGTTTCACGATCTCAATACCTACATTTTTAGACCTCTCAGAGCAAGAACTAACATTATGCTCAATTCCTCAAAATATGGTTTGTGCTCAAATTTAAACAGCATTTGTACCCATGGTAATTTATTCTTCACTAACCTTCATAAAATTATTAGAATTGCTAACGTGTACTTGAAGTAGGTAATTAGAATTAGTTTTTTTTTTGTTCTTGGTTAAGTATTGTCAATGAAATTTTATATTGTCTTGTAAATGGGTAACTGTTGGACAATAAAGCTTTTATTATTATCATCACGGTAATGCACCTGCTCATTTGTCATTGCTTGTTCATAATTTTTTGGCCAAAAACAACACTGGAATCCCTCAGCCACCAAGATTGTAAAAAAGTCCCCTTTGAAGGGTACAACATAGAAATTGATGTGTAAATAAATATTTTTCGAGAAAAATTAAATTTCACCTTATTTTTTTAACAGACCTCGTACATTTGAACGTGATTTGTGAAAGGAAGAAGCTGCAATGTATTTGCATTTCTTTATGAAAGTGTGATAAGAATTAGCTAAGGAAAATGGCTAATTTCAATATTTTATATATGATTATAGACAAGTTTGTTACACCTTGATAATTTTTTTGTAAATATTGTTTTTGTTCATACCGGGCCTAATATCTCTGTTATTGAAAAATTGATTCACTGGGAATTTATTTGCTCACTTTTCTTCCCCATTTAGAGTAAGCGTTCGAATTCAGTTGAATCATAAAGAGAATGTTTTTTCAGGTTGTATTCCGTTATTAGTTAAATTAGTCCAATCAGACAGAGACGGAGATACAAGAAGAAAAGCCGCACAAGCATTACATAATTTAGTTAATTCACAAACGGACGAGAAACTACGAAAAAGAGAAGTCAGAGTCTTGAAGCTCACAGAACAGTGCAGGGCGTATACAGATGCCCTTAGGAATAATACAGAGTATGAACCTTTAGAAAGTAGTAGTTCAATTTCAGAAGGTAATTTACAGGATTATGAAAATTCACCATTTTAAAGCAACCTTAACTTATTTTCAGATGGTGATAAACATCCTGTTCAGACTGTTGCACATCTAATGAAATTATCCTTTGATGAAGGGCATCGGCAGGCAATATGTCAACTTGGAGGAATATACACAATTGCTTCTTTGGTAGAGGTTGGTTGAAATTGTAATCATAATATAGGAACACAAATATACGATAATAAGTAGAAAAGACAACGAAAAAGAAGACTCAGTATGACACAAATATCTCAATAATAAATGTACTTTACATTAGTACAATAGGCCTGTTTATCATGTGACAACTGCAAGCGTAGTCGCCATGTTGAAAAATTGGTACTTTGAAAGTTTCGTACTGTTTTGTGCAGTAAAGTCTGGGAAAGTAATAATTCCACAAAAACGTGCCTCGAGAAAAGTTTGAAGCAAGTTTATCTACAACAGAACACTATGGAACATAAAATGCACTATTCCTGTTCATGATACTTTACTTTTTGGGGCATTCTTCTCCTATTTAGTAGCTTATACGCTAAATGATATCCCTTCAAAGTATCTCAATTTATCTGCTCTCCACCTGAAGAAAAATCTCAAACAGGCTATCCTGAAATATCAGCCAAATACATTAATTTTAATCCCGCCATATTGTTTCACATCATACCTATGTTCAACTTGTTTTTGGTCCTGGTTAATATTTTAAATTCTTTTGGTTCATTGATGAGTAATGTTTTTGAATATTTCACCCAATAAATGCAAAAAAGTCTGACGGCATTTGATCAGGCATTCTGCTAACAATTTCTGTCACATTGATTCCTGATTCCAAAATTGTTCAAGTAATCTGTGAAAAATTTCTGTCAGTTGATTCCTTTATGAACAAAATATTGTATGATTATGCGCTTCTCAATAGAAGGGTGTATTTGTTGCTCTGACAATGAGAGTGTTACTGATGACCCTAATGACCCTAGGCAGTAAGGCTAGAAACATGATACCTGTATTGTATTCCCAACTTCAGGTGCTCATGAACAAAAATCCCTTTCATATTTGATTCACCTCCGAAAAACGAATTTCTTTATGCAGTTTTCATCATCATCAAAATGAGTGTCATTCTTTGTTTCGATAAGTTTGGATTATATTCATCCCAACTATTTGAAGCTGAATAATCAAATCTATTTATTTCACTTTCTACTAATGAAATTAAACGGAATCTTCTCTGAAATTTGCACAATTATTCTATAGATACTGCTTCATTAAACTCACAAGAAGTATTATTAGTGGTGAATTTTTAGATTTGCACTCTTGAATAATTGGCACTCTTTTAGGTGGAACATACAATGCACGGTAGCACGACAACAGAATCCCACTGTATATTGATGCGTAGGTATGCTTGTATGGCCCTTACAAACCTCACATTTGGTGACAGCGGCAACAAAGCTTTACTATGTTCCATTAGGGAATTTATGAGGGCGCTGGTGGTGCAGCTGCAGAGTCCTAGTGATGAGTTGCGACAGGTATTATGCTACATTAGATTTTTAGAAAAAAATGTTGTTTTTTGTAGATCCTGAAATTGTGTTTCCCAGAAAAATGATTTGTTTAACAGTTTCATGAAAATTTTGGAATAGTTTTATTTTGATATGAATTACAAATCCATATTAGTTTTATTCGTAGTTGAAAATTTCAAACATTAACACCTAATTGCCAAGTCATTAGAACTGTTGTCTACTTGGTAAATTGAACTATTGTTATACTTATTATCATTGATGACTTTGTAATTAAGGACCAATTTTTATTCAGTTGATTACTAAATTATCAGATGTAGGAAACTGATAAGTTGAATTTCAAAAATCAACAGTTATTTCGATCATTTTTGTTATTTAAATGTCTTAAGTTGTTGAAAACTCTGCTAAGGGGTTAAACTCACTTGGGTTAGTGAGTTATCTACTTTATATTTTTTCTAAAGTCATTCTACATATAATATTTTCATTCATTTGAATGAACTCCAAAATGGGTAACTTTCTCTAATTGAATTGAATTGAATACTTTGAAGGAATCTTCAAAGTATTCTTCAAAATTCGAATCATTTATGCAGCTTTATCAATCTGTGTAAATGAAATTGCGAAGTGAAAAGTCAAATTTATATTTATATATTCATTGGGTACAGGCAATGTCAGCAAAACGGTTGGAAGCTGATAACGAGAGTGCATTTTCGATAAAACGGAAATACTGAAGAGATTGGAGAATGCCTAGAATAGGCTGATTTTTATTATATTGGCAGTGATTGTACACTTGATCATATCTCACGTTATCAGTTTCACACACACACACAGATACACATATATTAAAGTTTAAATACAGTATAGAATAATGGTGGAATTTTTTTTGATTATAATACAAAATGAAATTAGCTTTGTATTCTGCTATACTTTTTAACTCTTTAACATATTGTGGTAAACTATTGTACTGAATGATTCCTTTAAAAAATAAACTTTTTACATCATATCTGCCTGTTTACATATAAATGATTCTGGCCTCTAGTATTATATGTGTGGATTTGGTTCACAGTTATTATAAACTTACCCATGTATGTTGGAAGTCAGTTCATGTATCATTTTATAGATATAGATCATAGTTAAGTAAGTCAGTCTTCGCTCCACAGTAAATAACTAAAGTTTCCAGCATCAATGATATAGGAGTTCACCTACTACTACGCAATACTATACTCATTGTTCGATTTTGTAGCTTTTGTAATTGGGATATTTTATTCAGATCAAAGCAGTATAGTAATGTAGGGCAATATTCAAAATGAGGTTGAATGATAGTCTTATACACAGTTATTCTGGAATTCAGACTTGAGTTTTGGGACACTCTAGAAAAGAAATACAATTTTTTCAAGATTTTTCTTTGATATATTCAAAATGGCTACTAAATAATATATGATTATCCAACATAAATCCCAGATATTTAAATTCCTTTACTATTTATTTGTTTATATTTATAAGGTGTAGTAATCATTACCTTACTTTTACTTACATTTAATTTCAATTTATTCATTTTCAAATATTTATCCATATTTTTCACACATCATTTATTTTGATCATTGCTCTATCGATATTCCCATCACTTACTGATATCAGAGTATCATCATCTGCGATTATATGAATGTAGTCACATTCAACATTACAACAATTATGATAAGACACCTGAAATGTTATAACATTTTGCTATGGATACATATTCAAAAGTGTGTTGATCGAATTTCCAAAGACTTGTATTAATTTACAGGTAACGGCAAGTGTTTTGAGGAATCTGTCATGGCGAGCTGATTCTACTTCTAAGGAAATTCTGAGAGAAGTAGGTGCTGTGACGGGTCTTATGAAAGCTGCCATGCTGGACAACAAAGAAAATACTCTGAAGTCGATTTTATCAGCTTTATGGAATCTTTCTGCCCACTGCACAGAAAATAAGTCTGAAATTTGTTCCGTCGAAAACGCGTTGGGATTTTTGGTGAATATGTTAAGCTACAAAACTCCCTCAAAATCTATGGCAATCATTGAAAACTCTGGTGGAATTTTGAGAAACATTTCTAGTCAAATTGCGGTCAGGGAAGATTACAGAGAAATACTTCGGAAACATAATTGCTTGCAAATACTGTTGGAGCAACTAAAGTCGCCTAGCTTGACTATTGTTAGTAACGCTTGTGGTACTCTGTGGAACCTGTCAGCAAAGTGTGCAACAGATCAGGAAATTCTGTGGGAACTAGGCGCTCCAAGCATGCTGCGAAGCCTGAATCATTCTAAACATAAAATGATTGCAATGGGGTCTAGTGCGGCATTGAAGAATTTACTTAATGCCAAGCCGCAGCAAGTTTTGCAGCCACAGTTAGACTCTACAGCTCTTTCTTTGGATTTGCCAATGTTGCCAACTTTGGGGGCAAGGAAACAGAAGGCCCTGCTTCAAGATTTGGATCAGAGCTTGTCTGAGACGTACGAGAATATCGAAAAAGATTCGCCGGTTAAAAAATATGACAAAGTTGATGAGCTAATAGATTTCCCTCAAGATTCTCGAGGCAAGTCCAAACTTAGTTCAAAGTCCCATTTTCTAGATGAATCTCAATTGTGTAGCAATTTTGTTAATCTGAACTTGAATGAGCCATCTACAAGCTATACCAGTGATCTTAGGTTGACACAAAGGATGCAACATAACTATGGAAGCTCTAGTTTGCCCTATGTCAATATCAATAAACATAACGGTTCTTCTAATTACATACCTGTGAGAAATAAGTTTTCCGATTGTTCTTACGAAGATGAAATTGATGTAAGCGATCAACCAATAGACTATAGCAAGAAATATTCGGAAACAAAATTGGCAACTACTGATGCCAACAATGTATCATCCAATGAAGAACACGAGTTTTCATATGGTAATCAAGAGACTGAGAAAGAAAATTTTAGTATGTACGCAGAAACCGATCTTGACCAACCAACTGATTATTCTTTAAGATATGCCGAAGACGATTCAGGTTCCGAAATTTGTAGTAAAATGACAAAAAACGAACCGCAAGAGTATGTTCAAGACACTGTGAAGACATACTGCACTGAAGATACACCATACGAAACACCTTTCAATTTCTCCACTGCGACTTCGATGTCTGACCTGAGAGTAGACGAGAAGCCAGTTATAGACAACGATAAGCAGGACGTGTGTCGGCCGAAAATCAAGAAAGAAACAAACCAAAACGCGGAAGAAAAAGATCGGTGTTCTATAGAGGATATTTCGGAATTAGAAACACACTCCAAATTATGTGATAAAATACCAAAGTCTGAACTGAGTTCGGGACTGTTGTCTCCTGAGAAGCCAGTCAACTATGCTGATGAAGGCACTCCTGGGTATTTTTCTCGGGTTAGTAGCTTCGGTTCTCTAACGTCCATTCCGGCGAATGAAAACCTTAAGGAATCCAAGGTTGATGAAAGCCCATCCTCAAAACAAGAAAGTGTACCCCGTTTGAAATCAAATGAAAAAGTGTCGCCAAAAAATCCAGGGGAAACTAAGGCGGTAAAGTTCGAGAGAGTTGTTAACTACGCTGAGGAAACTCCTTTGATGTTTTCAAGGTCTAGCTCTCTGGCTTCTCTAGATAGCATAGAACAACATTCTATACATGACGATAGAAGTTCAGTGGTATCAGATTTCAGGTGAGTATTATCTTGTTGTACTTTATTGTTCTAAGATACAAAAAATCTTATTGACAACTTTTACATGTTCTATGTAAACACATAGAATACATAACAAATATTAAATGAACACTGAGAACAATAATTGTTAGGCTCAGTAAAAATAAGTTTGTAAATACATATCTTTACGGTTTTCAGTCGCCTGCCAAGTGGTATCGTCTCTCCTAGTGAGCTACCAGATTCACCAACTCAAACTATTCCTCCAAGTCCCAGAACAAGGCAGACATCACTAGAGTTTCCTTCTACATTTAAATCTCGAATGATATCTGAAGGCCATACACATCTTGCTGTTAGATCTACTCCAAAACCTGGTATTTTTGAGGATAATGTTACAAAGTTCAAAGAAGAAAGTACACCAATTGAATTTTCCACAGCCACGAGTTTGAGTAGCTTGACTATCGATGATCATGAAGAGACAAATGAACAGGTTTGGTTTCTTTTTTTAAACTTATTTCAGTAGTGAGATTGCAGTAATTTACTGTGTTTGGGCTTTAATTAGAGAACAGGAGATTTTGAAAGTATTAATATGCTTTTCATCTTCGCAGGAACCTACCAATTTTCGATTAAAAGACCTTTTTTCGGTACTTATGACTTTCTCACCCCGAACAAAGGTGAGAATCACCCCATGATATTTTAAAGCCATTGGGGGGGGGGTGTAGAATATCGTTTTGAAGCCCTTAAAATTCTCTTCAGAGTAGTCTTTATCAATAAATTGATATATGTAGCCGTTACTATGTGGTAGGAGATCATATTGAAGAAAAGAGAATTAAAACTTTATATGTTATTTACCACTTTTATTTGTAACTAAAGTTACTGCAGTTTCGTCATATAAGGACATTTTCAAACTTATACATTATATAATATAATAATCTTTATTTCAAATAGGAAAATCCTAATTTACATATATTTCTAATATTTTTGTTACATATTGGAATTATTTGAAAAATATATGACAAACATTAGATGAATACATTCTGAAGTTGATAAATAAGATAGGCATAATAATATCTCAAGAAAGAAAATTGTATCTACAGGTAACAAACACATAATAAATATCATACTTGTACATTGAAAACAAATTTCTTCAGTTCGTTTTTGAACATGTTCAGAGATGGGCTATTTTTTATTGCAATTGGTAATTTGTTGAACCGATTAAAACCCTTGAAAAACAAAGAATTCATGATGTGTTCGTTTTTTATTCTGCTTATATATAAATTAATATTATTTCGAGTGAAGCGGTGGTGAATATCAAGATGAAAGACAATATACTCTTCGAAATAAGATGGTCATAAATTGTTCAATATTTTGTATACAAAAATCATTGTGAAATATAATAGTCTTTGGAAAATGGATTGCCAATTTAAAACATTAAGCATAGCAGAAATGGGGGTATCTCTACGGCACTTCAAAATTATCCTCATACCACGATTCTGAAGTTTTGGAGTTGAGACAATTTATTCTGATTTAATAGACATAGGATAGAGGAACAGTAGTCAAAGTGTGGCTGAATAATTGACTTGTAAACTGTGATACTTGACTCTGTTGAAAGATTAGTAGCAATTCTAGAGAAAAAGAATAATTTTTTTGTTTTTTTTTATGAATATACTCAAAATGTTCATCAAATGTGCTATCCATCAGAAATACTAGATATTTAGTTGAGTTCACTAATTCAATGCTTTCATCATCAATAAATCGAAAAGAAAAGAGTGGATGACCCGTCGGTTAATAAATTCTGTAAATAGAAAACATGAATTATATACTAGGTTACAGAAAAACAGAAATAATAAACTACTTGAAATCTTTAAATATATGACTCAAAAATCACCGATTGACCGACATAGTGATCTATCAATGCACAGCCCAAACCACTGGACGGATCAGGCTGATCCCCCTAAGGGGATAAAATAAGGGATGATGGATGATGTAAATGTATTGGTTTGAACCTATCAGTACCTAATGGAACGAATAAATTAAGACGAAAAAAATAATTT
>WOGP01010984.1:0-10110 GCA_015342065.1 Leptinotarsa undecemlineata
CTAGTTCTAGCTTCCTGCAGTTGCTTACGCAGAGATTCAATTTCCTCTTTAGCTCTGATTAATTTTTCTTCTGCTTCGAAGTGTTTGTATGCATCCGACTCATAGTTATCGATTTTGTCACGTTCTTTAGATAGTTGTTCTTCTAATTCCTTTATTTTTGCCACATAGTTTTCATTTGAAAGCTAGAAAACAAGAACAAAATTATTTCGCATTTCAAGACCAGCAGCACAGAAAAACAAAATCCAAAGCAATAAAGCATACAAAACACAAACGAAATCATTGTATAAAAACTTACACTTTGGGCTAACATTTTTTTCTGAAATTAAAAACGATGGTTGAAACGTAAGAGTATGACATTTTCCTTGAGACTCTATACTGACCTCTATGTCCTCCTTGGATATCGATGATTCTTCTATTCTGAACTGAAGATCTTCATTTTTTCTTTTCTCTTCTTCTAACTGAGATACCAGGTCACGTCTGTCTTCCTTCAATTTATTGAATAGATTCATGTGTTCTTTCAATTTGGTTTCGCATTCTGAACGATACTGAAAAAAATTTAATTCATGTAACACTTCATTGTGAGATTTTCACTCGACAGTTTTGCTGTACAATAGCTTTCTCAAGCGTTTTCATATGAAAATTGATTTTTATCAAGTATCGGCCAATTGTATCACAAATGGAAAATTTGTATAGTCGAAGTAAACGGTATTGTGTATACTTGGACGTGTCGGCGCTCTCATAGGCCAAAAAACTATTACAGAGAAACAAAACCGCTGCCAACTAGCCCACGTGGACTGAAGACCTGGTGGTTCGTGTTGGATCATTTTTACTAACCGAGTTTTATGATTGGCTGAAGAGTAATGAAATTGAATTTGAGGTCATGTTACGGTGACGAATAGAAAGCGAGGATGATTATAGCCGTCGTGTTGCCAATGTTCAGTTCAGGAGCTGAGTGTTGATATTCGATATTGGTGCAGTTATAATTACTTAAATTTTTTTTATATATTTGAAATGTGGCGTCCTTGGACAGATACTAATAGTAATAACGAGTGTGATATAAACGCCGACTTTTTCCTAAGTAGTGATTCTAATATCGATGGTGAACAATGCGAAATAGAGATACCAGTGAATAAGATTCGGATGCATTTGAATATTAAAACACAGAGAGTATGTTTCAATTTATATAAGAATCTACATCCCAAGTTTGGTTTAGGAGGAAACAAACTATTACAAACAACCTCAGATTTGACCGAAATTCCTTTCTCAACTGTACGTAAAATAGTCGAAAACAAACCTTCTGAACGAAAGAAGCGATTTGATGCGGGATTACCAAAACCTTCAGATGTTCATCTAATAAAATCATTGAAAAAAACAATATACGACTGTTACAAAATCAATGAGATTTCTACAACTGCAATCATAAGGAAGAAATTGAAAACTTATGGCCATAACGTGAGCTGACAAAACTCTTCAGATTTGGATAAAGTAGCTAGGATTTAGATTTAAAATAATAAACAAATGTCAAGCAGTTTATGGAAAGCAGAAGAATAGTGGAATTGCGTTACAGATACTTAGAACAAATAACTAAATATAGACAGGAACAACGGCACATTTTATTTTTGGATGAAACTTGGTATGACACTCACGACATAGTTACGAAAGGGTGAACTGATGGTTCGAGAATGTGTACGCCTAACATGCCTGCAAACAAAGGATCGCGACTGATGATTTTGCATTGCGGAGGAAGTAAAGGATGGGTTCCGAATTCTCTGAAATTATATGGAAGAAAACTTGAGGACTGCAATGTTGACCATCATAAAAACATGGAAGCTAATATTTTTGAGGAATGGTTTGAAAACACCTTGATCCTAAATTTGGATGCGAATAATGTAATAGTTCTTGACAACGCTTCCTATCATTGGTGAAATCTCATCAAAGTACCGAATAAAAATTCGAGGAAAGATGAGATACTAAGTTTTTTTAATGGATAACAAATTGTATTTTGAAGATAACTATACCAAAAACCAACTACTTGAAGTTTTACAGACAAAAACATTTGAAATGTTGTATTGGTGAAAAGTATGGGCACACCATACTGAGACTTCCCCCCAATTTTTGTGTTTTCAATCCCACCGAGTTGATTTGAGGAAAGCATCAGGCGTAAAAATAATTTCCTAAATTTTATAAGAAGGTAACAGAGCTAATTTTAGAAGTAGTCAATATTATCGAAGAAGGCTAGCAGAAAAGGATCAAAAAAGTAATTTTAGTTGAAAAAGACTATATGGAGATTGGACACTTCCATATTAATGGTGGAAATAAATTCATTATTAATTAAATGACGACATTGTTATAGAAACAGAGAATATGGAAGAAGAATTATCAGAAGCTTTCGAAGAAAATTGGTGAAGTGTTTATGAAGCGATCAATTGTTTATATATGTGAGTAATATTCAGAAGTATTTTTGATTATCAGCCTGTTAGTTGATTCCCTACTTTCCTACTCACCTATGTAAACGAAATATAATATACTAGGACTACGTTGCTGTATCGCTGCTGTTCCAATGTTATGACAGAATCAACGAACTTAGGCGTGTGCAGCGTTATGGAACAGTGCTTTCAAAAAATTGTTCTACAGCGCCATCTAGTGGAGAGTTACAGAGAAATTGATAGCAAAAAAATCTTCTCTATGAAAATCACTTATACATGTCAAGTTTCATCACGATCGGTTGAGCGATGTAGAAATTTATCACTTACCAACTAACAAACATCCATTTTTATACATCAGATATAATCAGAAATTATTATTGAATAACGAAATTAGTAAGCTCCCTAAATATATTATTAAAGGTGAGCTGTTGGAAAGTGAGTTGCTCTATATCGTTCACTTGAACTATCCCTACATCTTCAGTAATGAAACAAGACGTCCCTCAGGGATCCATTCTTTTGCAATTATTCCTTTTTTTACGCCAATGTCCTCAAATATTTGAAATTTCTCGCTGTTACAGTTCAAAAACCAAAATTCTTGAACTTAGCACTCTGGACCATAAACTCAAGTGGAACTCTCATATAGAAAACATCTATGATCTCTGATAAACTATGTAGAAATTGTAACGCCTCAAGATTTATGACAAATTACTGCTGTACAGACGTTTTGCTTAGCTTATAATAGGCATCTATCAACTGTCACATCCGGTGTGGTAGTTTCAATTGGGGATTGCAAATAGGATGTTCATCTTACAAAAGTATGCATATAAAATCATTGCTCGAATATACTGGAGACAAACTTGTTGAAATGCCTTCAATTAACTTAAAATAGTTACCGTTACTAGTCTACACATTTTTGAACTCTACATTTAAGTTCGAGTTTATTGTAAATAAACCGTCCAGAGTAGACCAATCTCTCATCGACCTTCTATATTTCAGAGGAGCTACCTTTTTCTCAAATTATTCAATAACTAGATAAATCTATTAACAACTTACCAAACATTCACATCTTAAAAACAAAATTGAATACTTACCTCATAAAAAAAATTGATACCCGATCATGAATTTTACTGGCTAGATCTCTCTCATACTTACACTCGCTATACGTTTCAAATCGACTGAGAATTGTATACTTCGCTAAAAACTATCGTTCAAGGTTGTAATGTAATATGCTATTTTGGTTTTCAATCCTCTATTGAAATATGAAGAATATGCCATTTTCAATGGAAGCAAAACAAAAATACAAACACAAAAATATTTCAAACGAATCTCTCACAAAACATTATAGGGTCGATTGGAGTGTAAACTTCCACGGCCAGAGATAACTGTCAAAGATATTTTCAGGGTTTGCTTGCCGTGATCTGCATGTATTTATGCTGAAATTTTCTTCTATGATTGCGGTGGACGTTATCAAAGACGATGATAAGGTAACGGACAAAGTGCTCAACTTGTCTTTACAGTAGATAATATATAAATGGTTCGGGTCTCCGAATCATTTATATATTATCATCACCCCTATATGGGTAGTAACTCTGTCTCTTCAGTGTTACTATTTTCCGGGTTTAAAGGTCGTGGATTTTTAAAATTTTTCTCGACGTTTCGCTGGCGGGACAGGCTAGCTTCTTCAGAAGTTTATACAACCTGAGTTTATCTTCGATCAGGATGCATAAACCTATGAAGAAGCTGCCCCTCGCGTCAGCAAATCGTCAGGAAAAAATTACAAAAATCCATATCCTTCAATCCTGGAAAATAGTAATACTGAAAACCTTGTCTGCGAAAGCCTTATATGGTTGCATACCGACAAAACAGCAATAGTTTAATAAGTGAGCAATATGGTCAAAACGTAGGCTAATAGTCACAACATGTTTCGGTGTTGTATTTCCTTGAGTGTTTCCTCGTTTCCGAAATCGTAAAGCAGCTAAAAACTATAACTTTTGTAGAATATTTAGTGTAAATTTCATAAACATACTTCACAAAAACAGTTTTGAAGTTATTTATATGTTCCATTTCTACTTGTTGTTTAGAATTCTCTCACTGTAGACAGTGATAAAATTCAATTCTATCACTTTGTAATGAAAACCGTTCAAGAATACGGTATTCCATAATCACGCTCAATTTGTCACTTTCTCTCGACTTTCCTAGACTCTAAACTCCAGAACAGAGGCCTAGATAGCAAAAAAAACACCTTCTAGATTGAATAAATTCGAAATAACTTCTCTGTTGTCATTTTTATTTCGTCACTCTGTACAGCATGATAATATATTGCTCGAGCTCGACTCTTTATTCCCCTCTCGTCATCATTTTCCGGGAATCCTATCCGTATCTCCGGTCATCCAAATATTGTGTTCGCTTTGGCGCGCGCCACTGCTTCGGAATAGGGGACAAAGATAAAACGCTGCTGCGAGAAGGCTCACAAAACAACCGAACAACGGACTCAGGGACGGCACGGGTGCGAGAGAGACGGCTGCGATCCGATAGTGGGTTGAATAATAACGGAAAAAGGTCGCAGCGTAACCGTGGGAGAGGAGAAACGAAAGGACTGCTCGGAACCAGCGTTGCGAAACGTAGAGAAATTTCTTTAGATTTGAAGAATTTCATCATATATACAGTGTCATCCCCAAAGTACGCACCATATGAGAAACTTTTTTATTGAGGGTTTTTCGACAAAAATTTATTCTTGATAAAGGTTTGTGCATCGCCTAAAACGAAACATGCACCAACAAAATACAGTACGACACACGTAATATACGAGGAACCTTCAAATATTTGATTTTGTGACAAGAGAAAGGTACTCTTATTTTGAAAAATTTCGGGAAATGTTATTTAGACAAGTTGTTAAACATTGAAAAATACATCTAGATTTGAAGTTGTGGCCGTCTAAGTGAAGTTTTATTTTTTTACCCATTTTTTAAATGACTACGAAAAAAAAATTTGCTAAAACAATAAATATACATCATCCTGTATACGAAGGTTAATTTAAAAAGCCTATAATATTATAAATTATACAACTATGGTGTTAACAACGGTCAATTGTTTTGAAAAGTTAATTAATTTTCAAAGTTTTCGGTGCAAAGATATTTTTACTTTTTGTTAACACCGAACATTTTTCAAAATTATACAGTATTGTAATAATAACTGAATATTCAATAATATAAAATCACAAAATATAAAAATAAAAGAAGCATTTCGGAACAAACTCATTGATTTTCTGGAAATTCAACTTAAAAATATCCAGGAAATCAATGAGTTTGTTTAGAAATACTTATTTCATTGTGATGTGATATCATTGAATATTAAGTTTTTGTTACAATACAAAAAATTAAAATAACTTTGCACCAAATACTTTGAAAATTAATTTACTTTTCAAAAAAATTTACCGAGGTTAACACGTCAGTTGTGTAATTTGTAATATCACAGGCTTTTAAAATGAACTGTCTTATATAGGATGCAAAGTTTTATCAAAAATGTGTTTTTCGTACTCCCCATTTAAAAAAAAGGGCGAAAAAATAAAACTCCACATAGATGGCCATAACTTCAAATCTAGATGTATTTTCAATGCTAAACAACTTTTCTGAATAACATTTCCCGAGATTTTTCAAAATAAGAGTACTTTACTCTTGTCACAAAATCAAATATTTGAAGGCTCCTCGTATATTACGTGTCTTGTACTGTATTTTGTTGGTGCATGTTTAGTTTTAGGGAATGCACAAACTTTTATCAAGAATAACTTTTTGTCGAAAATCCTTAATAGAAAAGTTTCCCATAAGGTGCGTACTTTGGGGATGACACTGAATATGATTTTCTTTTTATGTTAAATCAAAAGAAAAATCAGAGTCGCCAAGAACGAGTCAGTGAAAATTTCTGATAGTCATTGCCTCCGAATTTGGTTAGTCCATTTTATATTAATTTAAATAGAAATTTTTTATACAAATTGTCTCTGGCGAGGGTCAAAATCATAGAATAGGTATAGATCCTGGAAAAAGCTTAATAAGACAGAAGATCAAGAAAATGATGGCAGAATTGCTTCGTGATTTTTTATTTTCTTGTAGATTCTCTTGTAGCTGTGAACTTGAAGATTCAAAATATTAAAAATTGATGAATATGAAAATAACATGTTTATGGAATTTGTTTACATTATATATTCTTTGGAGAGAAATATTATCTGTATATTTCAATAAATAATAGTTTAAAAAACTAAAAAAAAACGCTTCGATAGCAATACAAACTAAAAAATAATTCGAAACTAATTTAAGATTGTATTCAGCATCGATAATAAGACCCATGGCTTGATGTTACTAATGACTTTTAATTAGTCTGAAATCAGAAAAAATCTATTTACAAAAAAATAATTTTCAAATTATATTTTTATTAGCTCCAATATGGCAAACAGCTCCTAACCAAGTATTTATAACAATGGATATTCAGCACGCTTTTTACAACAAAATTAATATTTTTGTAAACAGATTTATTCTGATTACAGACTTATCAAAAGTCATTAGTTACATAAAGCTATAGGATTTATTATCGATGTTGAACACAATCTCCAATAAGTTTCGAATTATTTTTCATCTTTTAGTTTGTGTTTTTACGGTTTTTTAAACTATTATTTATTTTCCACTTTTTAGTTTGGCTTGCTATTTCAAGCACATTTGTTTTAATATAAAATATATACGCATGCGCAGACAGTGTTGTTATCTCACTTGGTCTCAGACAGAGAGAAATTATTCCTGACAATCCTGATAATGAAATAAACTTATGAAATTATTGTAATGTCACTGATTCTTGATAAGTGTACAAGTGAAGCAAATAAAAGCATGTCCAAAAAACATGAGTGAAAAAATGTAGATACCAAAGAGTAGACAAATAAGCCTCTTGTCACATACTTGAATAGTTACATCAGATTGCTTCATTATTGTCTCCGTTTTGGCAAGATGGCAAATCAGCTGTTTCATGCTAAGAACGTTCTATATTTTTTTTAAATAAAAAAAACATCAGAAAATTCAACCAGAAATTTAACCATCCTTATCAAGGATATGTTTGCTTTAGTACTCTTTCATAATAAAGTGCTGCAATTGTAAATTTTAATCGAACATCAACCACAAAGTCCAGTCCTGAAGAGAAAGTTTAACTGGTGTGAGCATTAATAAACGTTTTTTGGTAAAAGCATAGTATCAGTAAATTCAGTAAATACCATCTGGCAACAGAGTACGAAACACAAATGTCTGAGATTATGTTCTATTTTGCTGTCGCCGTTCGAGCGAGGCCGAAAATTTCTCTGAATAATACTTATCAGAGATATTCCCGTTAATGATTATGGCGAGTGAAAAAAACTCATTCGGTTGTTTGAGCAGGAAGATGCAAATGAGGTGGAATCTGTACAATGCTTGTTTATACCTTCTAAAACAAGATAGGGAATGGTCCAAAGTTTACCATCCAACAAATAGAACACAATAGATTTTGGAAAATACATTACAGAATGCCTAAATACCATTGACATATTTGTACTTTTGTACACAAGTCAATTTGATACTAAGGTCGAATATATAGTGCGGATGTAAAAAGAGTACTCCGTTCTTCAGACTTTGAAACAGGACAAGACATCAAGGTCAAGCAAAAAGTAAAGTGTCACTTCACTGTTCGCCGAGAAGGGCGTTACCAACATCCCAAATGGAACTGGAGGGTCTCGTGATACCTCGCCTGATTGGTATTTCAATGATCTATCCAATACATTTTTGTTAATCAGATCAGCCATTTCTGAGTAATTAACAATTAATGTTAGTTTTCAGAATCTGCAAACAAAGAAAAATGTATTCGATACTCACTCCAGTTTATTTCGATAATACCTATATTCACCATTCTCTTTCTGACAATGACGAAGTCGGTTTTCAAACTCATTTCTTACATTATTAAATGTTCGTGGGGTAATTTCGTTTCGAATATTGGTTTGCATTAGTTCGAACTTCCATTGTCTGATATTACCGACCGACACTAAGCGGGAAACATCTGTATACCGAAAACCCACTCACATGGGACAGTATCTGAACCACGAATCCAACCACTATCCATCGACTAAAAGAGGAATCATCAAGACTCTATCAGACCCTGCTTACGGGCTCTATAATACGAAGGAAGGTCTCGAGAAGGAACTAGACATCATCAATAATGATCTTCAATGGAATGGCTACTCCAAAGCGATGCTGGAATAGACTTAGGCTAAAAGCCTCGCAAGGAAGAGAACCTGTCACAAACAGTGCTTGCACTTCCCTACATCAGAGGATTATCAGAAATGATAAGAAGAATTGGGTCCAAGTACGACATCAGAACCTGCTTCATATTCGGAAACACTATCCGTAGTAGCCTCACGAAAACCAGGGCACCAAACGCGGACTGTGATTTCAAGAATGAGGAATGTTCCTCCTGACGAAAATCAAGTAGTAGTAGTAGTATTATTTAAATACTTAAAAAAGAGGAATGAAATAATGCTTTCAACATTTAAAGGGATTCGTTTCTATTTTACCATTTGGCAACATCAGATATAGCTGATAAAGGACAATGAATTTGTTACCTGTATGAGACAAACAAAGATGACATATTTCGGAGGCGTACTGTTCTGTTTACTCATGTTCCGAGACATTCTGTGGCATATGACATTTTGTGCAGCTAACCTATCTTCCTCTATATAAATAAATAACAAAACAACTGTTGTTTATGTGGCTTGTGTAGGTGGTATTACAATATAATTTATATGTTGCCTCAATTGTTGATTTATAAAGATAATGTCCCTTTTTTATAGTAGAATATGTAGGTACGTGTGAATGATTTCAACTTGATATAGGCGATGTTGCCAATATGTGAATTAGAAACAAATCCCTTCAAAAATTAAAGCCCAACATTTGAAACATCAATTTGAATACTTGAAAAACTCATGAATTAAACTCGACTTTATTTTGTTCAAACTTGCATTTGCCGTAATAACCCAAATTGAGGAACATTCCTCATTGCATTTACCGGGTACCCTGTGAGTGCGGAAAATCCTATATCGGTGAAACTAAGAGGCCATTGAATGTTCCCATTGCCGAACACAAGAAATACACACAGCAAGGAGAAACCAGCAAATCAGGAATTGCAGAGCATGTTTGGATCCAACAACATAACATCGAGTGATCCTAAGCTGAGATTATGCACAGGGAGAAACATTGGTTTAAGAGGAAATTCAAAGAAGCCGCATACATGTTGTCCAACAATGTATTCAGCCAAGCTAGCGTAGAGATACGTAACATATGGAAACCCGTAATCAAGGGAAAAATGACCAACCTACGGCAAACGGTCATGTCCCGCTAAACCGGCGAAGCGGAAAAAGGAAAGGGGAGATAAGTGAAAGT
The DNA here is from genome assembly GCA_015342065.1 of Leptinotarsa undecemlineata. Taxonomy (NCBI): domain Eukaryota; kingdom Metazoa; phylum Arthropoda; class Insecta; order Coleoptera; family Chrysomelidae; genus Leptinotarsa; species Leptinotarsa undecemlineata. The sequence continues at coordinate 9,866 of WOGP01010984.1, forward strand.
ACTCGAATTACCCATAAATAGTCATCTCTAGGAGGAATTAGTCCAGTCATTACCCGAAGACGATTGTGGATGCCAACAATCGAAACGTCGTGAAGTAACTTGGCTTGGTATCTCTCAACTTTTAATTTTTTGTTCAATTATTCTATTTTTACTTGTATTTTATTTCCCTTTTAATTGCTTAATGTAATCGTTATTTTCAGCTATTCTTTTTTAATTCTTCTTTCTACTTCTTTCGGGGATTTCAA
>WOGP01010985.1:0-10110 GCA_015342065.1 Leptinotarsa undecemlineata
TGGCAGACTGAGGACTGTCTAGCACATATCAATATATCAGGATATACTTTAGCTAACTTTTTTTGCCGTAGTAATAAAATTCATGGAGGCGTAGCCAGAGAGGATCGGAGATCTCGAATCCTTTCCGGCGGCGGACGCTCTGGGCTGTGCCGTGCCGGGCTGGTGGGCCGTTTTCATTTCATTTTCATTGTTCCAATCCTATCCGTATTTTAACGGGATGGGCCGTGCTGTTCTGTGCCGGGCAAGTGAGCGACAAGCCTAAATCTCACATTTCTCAGATTCTTTCGGATTGCCTAATAGTTGTTAGGCATCTTCTACACAACTCGTTAAGTTACCTCGACGAAGTATTCCACAGTCCGAAGTAGGTGGTTACTTATTTTTGCACAAAGCAAATCTTTGGCAACGTTCCATATCATTTTTCTCGACCAACTTCGATACTTCGCGAGAAGTATAGTGAATATGAAGTGAATAGACATTTACTTCAAATTCTGAAAATCCGAATAGTTTCATGAATATTCCTTAAACTCATGTTTTTGATCTATCTATTCCAATACTCTTAGGATACCTATTTCGTTGAAGACATTTTTCATAGCATACTTTTTTCCTCAAGTTGAACGTGTGAACATTGTAGACAAGATAATGTAAACCTGTCATTTTTTGTTGCAAACAATGATGACATTTCCTGTAGCATATCCTATATTTCAGTTCATGTTGTTAAGGGTCGAAACAAAATCCTTTAGCTTACTTTTCTTTGTAATCGTCAATAAGTCATGTACGTGTTTGTACAGGGGAAAGGAATTCAACTCTTATTTTGCTTTCAGTTCAAAACTTCTTATGAACTGACTAGCTACAAAGGAGCTCATGCTGTCTACAGGACTGAAAGTAATTCTGCTTTATGTAGGTTGGTGTCTGCTTGTGTATGAATCCTTCAACTACTCCACCACTTAAACCATTGATCCTTCAGGTCATCTCCTTGCGTATTATATTTTAGTTGTTTCCATTACAGAAAGGTTCTGAATGAATTCCAAAATGCTTTGTGCTACTCTCGCTAGGTGTAGTCGATTCAATTTGAGATACGAATATTCAATTGAAGTGAATTTCAAAAATAATTAGGTATGACAATATTTCAATGTAATCGTTTGAAAGATGTTTACGATTGCGTCCTGATTTCACTTTATGTTATCTAATATTCCTTAGAATACAGTATATTCTCATCCAACTTCTTTCATGTTTTACACTGATTCTATTTTTTTAAATTGATAATGGTTATCATTTTCAATAGATGAATAGAAAACTGCTTGCATAGTATGATAAAAATTTGGTATTCTAGAAAAGCCTCTTTATTTTTGATAAATTTTTGGATAAATGGAGCAGGTCTTGACTCAGTTCTTATATCAAGAGGTCATTCGAGTTCCTAGGTAGATATATGGAGATATGTGAGAAATAACACACCTTTGAAAAAATGTTTAGTCTTCAACAAAATGTACGATGTTGAAATGCTCAGAAGTTACCAAAATCGAGAATTTTCAACTCTAAAATCACCACTGAAACAAAATGAAAGCAAAAATTTTATTCTAAACTCCCAATGCTTGTCCGATTTTGAAGATTATAAGTCACTGGAAAGCATCAACAAAATAAATTTTTCAAAGTTATTTGCACCAATTATTCATAATTTGTTCGAATATCATAATTGATATGTTGCACACGGATCTCATAACTTGTTGAGCGGTTACATAAACTCCAAAATCATCGAACAACTTCTCTTATGTTTTGTTTAAAGAGGGTTGATTATATGATGAGAGGGAGAGAAGTTGAAACAGTGGTGCTATCTGTGAGCTTTTATCGAAAAGGCTGCCTAATCTCTACGGAAACCGGTGTACCCGAATTGCGAGGAAAAGCTCATTACGACTTAAGCCGACTCTCGAATTCCCGTCAAGAAAATTTCGCCTACCACCCGAATTGCGGTCAGAAAATCATTATGACTTTCTTAACTCTCCATACACACTGGGCCATAGTTCTTATATACAACAATAATAGGTACCCAACTTAAGTGGTTATCAGTGAAAGCGATTTCTGTTGAAATTTGTAAATCATTTATACTCTTGGACTTCAGGTATTTCTAAAAATGTTTTAACGATGGTGAGTGGTCCACCCCCTGGTGGTCGTTCAGTAGAGAATATAAACGTTCAGTTTTATTTATTTTCTACGACTCCAGCAGGTTCAACTCCTGTTTGTTTAGCTTCTAGATGGAGTATGTCATACATAGTGTTGAAATCATGATCGTTCTCTATAAGGTAACATGTATAGGTGGAATTGGTCTTCTTCAGTTCAAAACTTCTTTTATGTTTTGAGGGTTTACTTGGTTAGTTGCTTTTTTGGTACGTTTTTTATTGAGGTTGTGATGAATTAAATTTGGGTTGAAGTTTTTATTTACTGCAATGTTGTTTATCAGAATCAATTCCTCAATAAAATTTTATTGTGATTTAAATCATTGTTTATAGTTGTGTCTGTATGTATTGGTTTATGATAAATTGCGAAATTGTGTTCGTCATTTATTTTCGTAATTGTGAGGTTTCTAGTTCTATTGTAAATTTATGTTTCCATTGATTGATGTATTGGAAAACTGACTGTAATTATCTATGTATTAACAAGCTCTCACATCTTCCACATACCTGGACCAGTAAGTAAATTTTTGGAAACTTGCATGCTCTTGTATAGTTTTTTTGAAGTTGCCTCTGTAAATTTCAGCGTAAAGGGAGCTTAGAGGATTGCCCATCAACTTCACAAGTGGTGTTTTACATTCCACAAATGAGAAATATTGTTGTAAATCATCTCCTTAAAAAAATAATACTGGCCGCTGCTGGTCGCCAAATCAATTGTGACGTGACCAACTCGACTTTCACTCGCGACCGTACTACGTGTCTCGTCACCTCAAAAATAATTTCACCGGCTTGCGAATTTTCTATTGACCATATATAAACACTACACACACGCATATCCGATAGTCAAGTCGAGTTTATCGGACAGTGCTCTACAGAGCGATCTAATAAGGCATATGATTCACTATTTGGAACATTTGGTGTAGTAATATATAACTGGAGTTTTTTCCCAACACCAAACCGTTATTTCAACACCTCAATACGTGTTTCGATCACCAAGTGATCATCTTTGAGAGGAAGACTAAACTACAGTTTAGGCTTTAGATCTTCAAGTGATCGAAACACGTGTCGAGATGTTGACAATAACGATTTGGTATTGGCATAAAACTCCAGTAATATTCATTAGTACACCAAAGATTCCAATCAGTGTATCAAAAGTAACTAATTGCTGACTCTAGCTTTCAATACATCCATTAACGTAAGAGTTTTTTTAGGAAAACATCCTAAAAAAGGCTAGTAAAGCACATTCTCAAGCTGGTGATACAGGATTTCCCCCAAATAGACAAGCCATGCGCATGTCAGCTCATCAATTCGCTACAAAGCTGGAGCTAAAACACAATTTTGACCACGAAAACGAAATGGCTGGAAGTGCATGGTTTAGAAGTTTTATTGAACGAAATCCGGAGCTGTCAATCAGACAAGCTGAAGGTTTATCCGTGGCTAGAGCAAAATGCAAATGGATAAAATAATGAAGATAACTTTATTGTGTTATTTCAATATAAAAAAGAATTATTGTGTGATGTACATGTTGAAACTCAATGTGAATGTTCCACAACAGCAATCAAGAATTTATATTTATTGTTGAATAATTGCTTGCAAAATTTAATTAAAAAAAATATGATTTCCTATGCATGTTGAAACTTAAGAATTTATATTTCAGTTGAACAAAAGCTTTAAAAATTCGATTATGATCATAAATCTGATCTATCCTCAAAAAAAAGTTCCACGAAAAGATGATTTTTGCAAAATCTGTATTTGATAGGTTGAAAAATAATAATAATTATTCAACCTAAAGGATTGAGCTAGCTACATTATTGAAATTATTCGTATTAAATTAATATTTTTCAAATTGGGTGGTTATTTCAAAAAGTGGGGCATCTATTCCCGATTTAGCCTAATCCAACGCCCTTCGTGGTATCAGCCAGAGGAGCAGTTGTTTTCTGATAGGTGTCAATTCATTAACCTATAGTGTACAGAGTTGAGACTTGCCTGAACGAATTGTTCCTTCAAAAGATTTGATTTATAGCCAGTCTTCAAGTATGCTCACTGACTATATCTGAAAACTTGATCTGCTGAAAATACCAACTTGGTTAGTGCTTCGCGCGTCTATTGAAGTTCAGGTGATTGGAGAAACTGTTGTTTTCGTTTTTTTTTACATATAGTCAGTGGGCATACTTGAAGACTGGCTATAATAAACCACATCATCTGAAGGAATAATTCAATAAATACAGTCTCAACTCCCTACACTGTAAATTATTAGACTGACACATATCAAAAAAGAAAATACCACAAAGGGCATTGGATTATATCCGACAGGTGGTAGTGCGGGATTCTTCACTGAAGTATCCGGTCTGCGTGAAGATTCCTGCACTGACACCTGTCGGATATAATCCAACGCCTTTCGTGGTATTAGCCAGGGAAGTAGTTGTTTTCTGATAGGTTTTAGTTCGTTAATCTACAGTGTAGGGAGTTCAGACTGGCCTGTACGAATTGTACCTTTAGATGATCTGTTGTTTTTTTTTACATCAGATCAGTTTTGCCTTTTTCAGAGATGTAATGGGTCAATCAGAATTATTTGCATGTGTTGCTTATTTCTTGAATATGTTTTATTCCCCATCATAAATCAAAATATGTTTTTGGAAACGTCGAAAAAATAGTTATACTGTAGGTTACTAATCCTCACCTATTCATCTAATTGAAAGCTTAAGTATCCTAAACGAGTTCAAAATATACAGTTTTGGGAATGCAGCGTGTCTTTTGAATATAACCCAAAATCGTCTTTTATTCTGATGATTGATGTTTTCTAGGCATTCAGTCGACTTATTTCACTTACAACTCAAAATCCATTATAGAATGTAATCAAAAAGTCAAACTCACCTAGCATTTTACTTAGGTCAGCATTATGGAGATCAGGATTTTCGTCAGCTAACTTTTTCCTTTCCACTTTTGCCCACACCATGAAAGCGTTCATTGGCCGTCGTATCCTTGCTTCCTTCGTCACTTTCTGTCCCTGTCCGCCTATTTTTGGCACAAAACTAGTCCTCTGGTGAGCGTACACTGGTATAGTTTCTGAGTAACTTTGTCGAAGGTAGTCATTCGCACTAAATCTGTTCCCGTCATATGGTCTATAGTCATATACCGGTTCGGCCATTGACCAGATTTCCTGCTGGGTTTTCTGCAACACCTGAGGTAACACCTGAGAGGCGGGCAGCATCTCCTCCTGGTATTCGTACCGGTACTGCGGTGGCAGCAAGGGCGAGGGAGTATTCGAAGGGGAGAGGCAAGTGGCGTAGTGGTTGCTCGGCACTGGAGATGACGTCGTGTCCTCCAAGATGCTGAAAGAAACATACGTTTGAAAGATGGCACGTTCAACTTCACGGTCATAGATAGTATTTAAACAAACGGAGTGAATTGTATGTATAGGGTCTCCCAACAGGGACATCTGAACTTTCAACAATTGATAACGGTTATTTTGTTGAAGCTACGTCTGTCAAATTAGTTGTCAATCATTCAGTCTGTCTATCTGTCTCCGTGCATGGATATAGAATTCAACAACACCACCACTTGTTCAGTAGTCGATCGACCAGCACAAACACGAAACGCAAAATCTGCCGAAAACATTACTGCTGCAGAAGAATCCATGTCAGTCGATTTCGCGTTGCTCACAAGAACTCGCAGACCACAACTTGCATCGTGACTTGGGCCTGCACAAAATTCAACTGACCCAGGAACTGAAGGTGAACGAACATAGATAACGACGTTTGTTGGCTCTGCAGCGGTGAGGCCCATTTCTGGATGAATAGGTACGTGAACAAATAAAATAGTCGATTTTGGGACGATACCAATCCATATGAGATCCAAAAGTGTCCAATGCATTCGGAAAAAGTCACTTTTTGGTGTGGATTTGGGGGCGGCGGCGTCATCCGTCCATATTTCTTTGAGAACGACGTTGAACAGGCCATCTCAAGGGGCTTCTTTTGATTTGAATTGGATGATCTGGATCCCAACGAAATGTGATTTCAACAGGACGCTGCTACGAGCCACACATCTCATACAACATTGGATTTCTACACAAGTGACTTGAGGACAAGGTCATCTCACGTGATGGTGATGACCACCGAAATCGTGGGATTTGATTGCAGGTGTATGCGAATAACCAACAAATCACAGCGGTACTCAAACCCAACATAGGGGAGACAGAGGCTACAATTAGCAGAGGTAAGTATTAACAAGCAAATTTCTTTATAAGTATACACATTGCACCTCCAGTGCGTGTTTCAATTTGACAACTCGATCGCGCCGTATGCCACAGCCGTCGGTTAGTTGGGCTCCGTGCGTTATGTGACAGAGTTATGTGCCGGTCGATATTTTTAAACAGGTAACAATCTTTTTAGAGTTCACTTTTTTTGATTTGTACAATAATTATGGAGTATTATGATTATGTTTTTTGTTTTCCTGAAAGCATATTTTATACTTAACAATTCTAAGTTTCTTATTTGCCATTACTAGTGACCAATATTTTATTATGTTATTTAATACGTAAAGTGTAACTTTGGGGCTATAATTAACACATGAGAAGGGCTAGTATTAACAGAGTAGCTGAAAGTTTATGAATGATCATTTTTTATGTTTCTTCTTTAGGTATGACAGCATGAGAATTTATAAACAGATTAAAAGAACTTGTTTACTTTTATTGGATAACCATACCTCGCATATTAATGTGGAAGTGGTAAACAAGGCAAATAATTACAACATTGTTTTGTTGTCATTTCCACCGCATTATTCACATCACTTACAGCCCCTTGAAGTTTAAGACGATGTATCCAATTTAGATAATAGCGTAACTGATGTTATATCGCAAATGTCTTGTGAACCAATAGCTGGACCGTCAGGCATGCAGAAAGCAACTAGTGATTTTGCAGTTGAAACCATAAGACCTCTACCAAAAGCTCCACCACAAATTACGTCAAATAAAAAACGAGCTGAAAAGTCTATTATTCTTACCGATACTCCGGAAAAGAAAAAGAGGAAAATCACATCAAAGCACCAGAATAAAGACAACAAAAAAAAAAGAAAAAGGTAAACGAAAGGCTAACGGAAATGTAAATGAAGACGAAAAAGTAGGAAAAATGAAGAAAAGGATATCAAATGAAAGCTCTAACGACGATGATGACTATTTTTATATCATTTGCGGTGCCTCCTATAATGAAGATACATCAGGTGGTGAATAGATCGAATGTATCTCTTGCAGGGACTGGTCGCAAGCAGGATGTATCAAAGGTGATATCACAGCATTCTGTTTGAATTGTAATTAAGAAGATGAATACGAATAGATACTCTTTCAGTTCGTAGGTATTTAAAAAAGTTCCTAATCCTTGATATTTTTTGTTAAGTTTGTATTAAACTACATTTTATAAACGTTGTTTAAGTCCAAAGGCGATAATAGTCAAGTTTAAAGATGTTTATTAAAGACTCATTTCCTAACTTTTAAGATAAAAAATGTACCATTTTCTATCTCATCGTATGATGTTGTTTAAGCTGATCAACAAAAAAACAGATTTGAAAGTAATATATCTAATTAAGTTTAAATGTGAAAAATATGTCCTGTTTTAGACAGATAGATAGTTATTTTAGAGAGATTTTACTTTTTTACGTTGAAATATTTAAAAGTATTTTGATATTTCGTTTATGTTCAGATATTTTGTGATTTTCCTATTGTGAGTTTATAAGAATATGAGTTCCATGCAAGGCTGTATTGATTACACTTTCATTAATAAAAAAAATATGTCCCAAATATATTTATTTTTCTTTATATTAGTCAGCATAACCTATGTTAATTTTTACCCCTTCTGTTAATACTTGACCCATACGTGTTAATTCTAGCCCCAAACTTGAGGTACCAATTAACAACCACTATTTTTGGGAAAAGTGTTCTATCCACGGTTCTATATTTCACAAATAATGGTATCAATGAGTCTTTCAAATGAATAAAACATTTCGATGATAAGTCACACGCTTTCGTTTTATTCACATTTGAAGAGAGGAAGCGCTTAATGAAAGATTCTAAATAAGCTATTTTTGGGTTTGTTGATCATGTTCTGCAGATGAAGATTATCAAAGGCGACGACACAATGAGTTACATTCCTTATACATGTCTGGATTTTAGATTTTATACCATCGTCGTTGATGCGCGCGTGGCTTTGTTTCTTACTGATTGCATTGAATCAGCTATTGTGGGTATAATTTAGTACAAGTAGCCAGACTTCATTTATGTTGTTCTCGCTTGAAACAACTGTTTTTTCCAGAGAACCGGGTTTTTACACTCCTTTTCATCGTTCTATTGTAGATCGATTCAGACGAGGAATCCGGACGGCTGACGGCTCTCTGTGAGGTTGGTTAAATCAGAAATACGAAAATAAGTGTAAATATCTAGCTCTATGTACATAGGAGAAATCGTCGCCTTGAGCGAACCGACAAAGCAGCAGTAACAGGTACAAGTGCTCAATGAATCAGAGCACAAAGACAATTCCAACCAGAAGTCAGGCTACCTGCAGTAAACTGTGCACGTATCAGGCTAACTCATCCAACCATTAAGAATAAAGACACCACAACAGATGGAATAAACGCGGATACCTCAAACCTTAAATAAGTTTATGTTGTGAGGGCAACTACAGTACTTTATGGCCTCGTGGCATTTAATAATGGCTACTGTTGTAGTAGACGGAACGTCGGGCATAAAAACTTACAGATCACGACTAATAAAGCCGAAAAATAATTCATACTTTTCGATCATTCGTGTTACAGTTTCGCGCGAAAGAACAGCTGCTGGCTTAGAGAAGAGAGCTGTGAGAAAGGTGCGCAGCTGTTTTGGTTAATTTTTCATGTTTTGTTTAGAGAACACTTAATTGCTCCACATCAATTCTATCGTTGATAATGATACAAACATATAATGAGAAGCTCTTATTCATTCGTTCAGAATAGTCAATATATCCAAATTGATTTTATAAATAACAAAACAAATAACATATATTCAAAAAAACAGTTTCAACTCAGAACACTTGTCATTAAAAAAAAACAATTTTCGTAGAAAATTTTATTTCTTGACAAATTAATACTTTTTGCAACATTTGATAATACCGTATTATTTAACATGGAACTTGTCCTTGTCAACGGGGTTAAGTCCACCGCACACCGTCTGAAAGCGGCCTTAAGTACAATGTTGCCAGAAGTTTTGCTACCGCCGTCACTCTCCCTGGTGGCGAAGCGAACAGTCTGGCAAATGTAGCGGAAAATTCAATAGGATATTGAATGAAAAATGATCTAGAATGTTAGTAACATTCTTTCATTAATAATTAGAAAGAATAGAAAACAAAGCGGAAATACTCAAAGTTACCTTCTCATAGAAATATGAAAACTAGGAACAGAAAAATTCAACTGACAACCGTGACAAATGACAATAACATTTGACTTAGAAATCATAGGGTCAAGTGTGATATGTGTATATTGAACTGCTACACAACATCTGTTTTTGTTTCGTAAAGGATACGAGTCTGTACGTCACAGATTCATTTTGAAAAAAATAGTGCCCCTGATTTCCAATAATTCTTGTGGAATTTGAAATTGAAAATAAAGTAGCACAATAGCTAAAATGAAAATCATGTCGTCCAACATGAATGATGTTATGAAGAATTATTTCGAATCAGGCGAAGAAGGTAGGTCGACAAATATTAAATACCAAATAATCCGATTTGGACGAACATTCAGAATCTGCGAAACATATGAAATTAGTAAAAAATTTAAAAATCCATTCTAAAATCACTTTACTACACTAATATAAACCTCATTGCACATGTAGGTTTATCGATCTCCTCTGGTTATTTTCTCCCCACATAATCTAAAAAAAATTAAAATTTTTACTGAAGATCTTCATACACGTGTAGAAAGAGCAAAC
>WOGP01010986.1:0-10110 GCA_015342065.1 Leptinotarsa undecemlineata
CGTTTCCGTCGAAAACGAATGCCCTCGGTCTTTGCGTTTTTTTTTTTCGCAGATCCAGCCGGCAGTGACTATTATACCGTTTACGCAGAATAATATGATCGAAATTGTGGTGATTAAACTACTGATATTATAGGTAACATTAGGAATATATGAATGTAACGAAATATTCGTTACAAGTATATGGGTCGAACTGAGCGGGTTATTAAAGCACGTTTCAAAGAACACGCCAGTGGCATATGAACTTTGAACAGTAAAAAAGGACCTTTCCCAAATAGCCCATGGCGTACCATTGAATAGATTTCTCTGTTGAAAATTTGCGGATAACTTCTCGAGGAAATTTCCCAATAATCTCTACTCAAGAAACCGATAATGAGTGAATGCTAGTGAAAAAGAAAGTGTACACCATTAGATACGAAAAGGAAAAGTTTACTTCATGTTCTGAATATGACAGCGTTGGTGAATCGTACGTCGAAAACAGTGTTGCATTTCTGGTGTTTGGAAGCAGTGTTGGTTTCAAATTCGTTTCAAACCAGATGACCGAGATTTATCTTTCACCGAAAGTAGCGGAAGAGTTTCAATATTGTTGCACGATTATGTGTTCCATGAATAATTAAGAAAAAACAGCAAACAGAAAGAAAAATATTTGTTTTCCTATTCATTCACATTTTCAAATCCTGTTTTTCAACATACTGTAGATTATTTGTGTATACAACTCTTTTGAGAGAAATCATTTCTCTGTGCATAGATTTTCATCCGTTATGTTTCAACCTCTATTCACTGGAAAAAAAACTCATTTTCTGTATAAACCCAATTTACGATCGAGTGTTTGCCAAGTTCATCCCTGTTCGATTTTCCACGCCTATATTTCTTCCCAGTGATTGCAAATAGACTCTTTTCTTTGAATTCAGTCAGGGCGCATATTGGACTCCGGAGCATGGTAGCGATGATTGTACTCCAAAATTGTTTCTTTTCAAATTACACTTTTTTATTGCAGACGCAGCTTACTGATATTGAAATTGGCGTGAATGGCTACAATTGAAGAGATCAACTACACAGCATATTCAAAACTTTACAGTAGGGTTTCAATTATTCTCAATCGAGAGTAAGTCAAGTTGCTCACCTCAAAACATGTTCTATCATAAAACAAAGAGGAATTTGAAGTATGGCGAATTTTCACTTCCTAAACATGTGCTAAATGTCAGAAGTGAAATTTCTTTATTTGGCGAACGAATTGGAATTTTTGAAATGTTCACTACCTAATAAGAAAATGAGATTGTTTTGAAACTATTTCAGAACATGTTTAAAAACGGAAAAAGCAAGGGAAACTTGTAATATGGCGAAAGAACTAGTATTTTTTAAATGTGCACTACCTAACAAGAAAATAAGGCTGCTTTGAAACTCAAATAGTTTTATTTCGCAGTAATTTTCATACGACAATATCCAATTTATGAACTATCAAATCAAATAACAATGAAAGAAAGTGTTCTTGAGTGTTATTAAGTTGCCTTTTGTTATGAAATTTGATGATATCACACTCATTCGCAATATACTTCGTGAATGAATCTGATTTTTAAATGTTCCTAACATGAGTCATAGAAGAAGTATAGTATTCTCCCAAGTAATAACCACATTTCTTGCTCGTTGAATGATATCAATATCAATGAATGATTTCCATCAGTTTCACATAATGAATTCTTGTCATGATGTTGAGAAAACTTCCTAAAGCTAAACTTCTTAACTTTTCTTGTTTATCTTTTCAAGACATTATGAGCCAGATTTGATTTCCAATGATAAACGATCTTTATCAATAACTTGAAAGTGAGTAGATATGACAGAACATGGTATGTTAGAATTAATCTCAAGCTCTTCACTTCATTGATACATTCATCTGGAAAACAGTCAGTGTGATAGAAATCTGGGATAAAAATGTAATGCTGTGAAAGGACTGAGGTGGAAGTGTTCTTTCCTAGATTGATTTGATTTTTGTATTTACTTATTATTTTTTATGAATTTGAACGAAGTTCGAGGAACAGAGTTTTGTTTATCATTTGGAGACGTGTAAGGAATATATTTTATTTCTTCTTGAAAAGAAGGCAGTACGAAAATTCTCAAGAAATTGAAAGGTGGTATCTTCATTTTATCGACAGCAGACAAATAAAACTGCTATTTCATCGAAATGTGAATCATAAATATCAATAAATATGCCACAAATCAAATTTTTCTCTTCTCTTTCAAATGTAATACATTATCATCAAGGTTAAAATTATGCCGCTTAGCCAAAATGTTAATTTTCTCTTTACAAGAATTTCATTGTCTAATATGATAATAATAAGGTTCGATTTTTTGTATCGTTCCATTGTAATTCCATTACACGCTTCATTACCAAATATAAGTGATATTTCAGCTATCAATTTCAATTCTCTCTGTTTTTCCATATTGAAATCATATCAGATGATAGGAGTCCGAACTAGAAAAATTTTTCATGAAACATTATCAACTACTTTCAAACAAAAGTAATCCTGTGTTCTCTGATTCTTCGGAAAAATGTTCTCTGCGTTTGTCCAATATGAAGTTTGGGGAATTATTTATCATTGATTAGATAGAACATCATATAATACGAATCGATATATCAGGTTAAGCACTAATCAGATATAATTCAGTAAGAACATGTCTGAGCAAGCTTTCATAAAGCGATTTTGTGAATTGTTCAGTGGAAAGTCCAAAATGAATTTTTCCTCAGCTTCTTCCTGTGCTATTCCCCGGTACCGTCGCTAGGTGTTGCTTCAGGGAAAGCTGAAATTCGATTCAGAGAAGAAACCTTTATAGCGCCGAGCAAAGTTCTTTCACATTGTACCTCATACAATTGGTCGTACTGTTCAAAATTTTAAATGTTTTCATTTTCTTTCTCCGGCCTCTTTTCTTTAGTGGCTTCAATTCCAATTCTGATCTGCCCTATTCGAAGGAACCTTATTTCTAAAATCCTGGTTGCAATGCGAAATGAATTCATCTCGTCAGTATTTGTGTTAAATTTTTAAGACAGAGGTTTCAGCTTCAAACTATTCACTCAGCATTACAATAAATTCAAATGAAATCCACAACTGTGAAAGATGGTCACAATGATCTCCTGAGGGCGCTAACTTGGTTAGCGATATGTAATTTTGTTCTGGTGTGGGGAGACTGTTTTCAATAGATGTTAAAGAAGTTCAATTTCCTAATTTGATGGCTATAAGTGATGTAATGAATGAAACAATCATCATTTTTGAAAAGAAAACATATCAAGATTTATGCTTCCACTTCTGCATCGAATTACTCCTAATTTGCAGGCTCTGTAATTGTGAATCGTAAATTACCCTCGGTTTTCTGAATTTAATCTTCGTGAAAAATGTGTTTGCTGTAAAAATCAGTTGTGAAATATGTTACGAGTGAAATTGGGTAAATAATCAAATTTCATCGCGTTTAACTGCTCTCATAAATATTTTGGTTGGCGTCGTGTTTTATCAGCATTATTTACAACTATGTGATTCATATACATCATGTTCCGGCTGAGATAGGAACTTGGAAAATGGGGCCATAGAGCAAGAATCCATTTTTCTTCATTATCATTTATCGTTTTGGCGTCACAAGGGTCTTCAGGATCTCGAATGCCCTTTAGAAATTCAGTCACTGACGTTCTGATTCGCAAATAAATCCATTGAAAATGAATTGTTCGAATGCTTCAAAGCCTATACAGGACGTTTTTTTCCGCTGATTCCAATATTGCTCTCTTGGAAAAGGTAAGACTTAGAAAGTCGGTTGAATTCGACAGAAGTTTCTCATTTTGGGGAACTAGAATAATTTCTTTTCAAATCAAGAATGTGTTATTTTTGTTTGAAGGTTATTGACAACGTTTCATGATGAATTTCATTAGTTCAAACTTCTATTGTCTGATACTATATAGAATGATTTAAAATCCCTGGAAAAACTAATAAAAGAAGAATTAAAAAATTGATGAAAAAGAATAAAAATGAATACCTGAAAAAACAATTATATTAAGCAGATAACCTGAAACGAAATAATAGTGAAATAAAATACAAGTTAAATAGAACAAATTGATCATAAAGTTAATAAAATGGAATTGAAAATTTGAAATATTTCTAGCCAAGTTAATTCACGAAGTTTCTATTGTTAGTATTCACAATCATCTTCGGGTGATGACTGGATAGATTTCTTCGTGAACTGACTATTTATAGGCCATTTCAGTACTTCCACTCATGCTTTTTTTTCCGCTTCACTGGTTTTGTGAGACATGACCGTTTGGTGAGAGTTGGCCATTTTTCGCTTGATTATAGGTTTCCATATGTTGTGTATCTCTTATCTAGCTTGTTTGAATACATTGTTAGATAACATGTATGCGGCTTCTTTGAATTTCCTCCTAAACCAATGTTTGTCTTCGTGTATGATCTCAGCTTGGGACCATTCGATGTTATGTTGATGGGTCCAAACATGCTCTGCTATTCCTGATTTGCTGGTTTCCCCTCGCTGTGTGTGTCTCATGTGATCGGCAATGCAAACATTCAATGGACTCTTAGTTTCACCGACATAGGATTTTCCGTACTCACAAGGTATTCGGTGAAAGCAATTCTTGGAATCTCAGTTCTCATATGGTGGCCTGGTTTTTGTGAGCCTGCTACGGATAGTGTTTCCGGATGTGAAGTAGGTTCTGATATTGTAGTTGGATCCAATTCTTCCTATCTTTTCCGATAATCCTCTGATGTAGTAAAGTGCAAGTACTTGTTGTGGCGGCTTCTCTTCCTTTCGGGGCTCCTGCTGTCTTTTAGCCAAAGTCTGTTCCACCATCGCTTTGGCATAGCCATTTCGTCTAAGATCATTTTTGATGATATCTAGTTCCTTCTCGAGACCTTCCTTCGTATAACAAAGTCCGAAAATACGGTTTATTATAGTTTTTATTATTCCTCTTTGAGCCCCGTGTGAGTGGGTTTTCGGTATACAGATGTTTCCCACTCAGTGTCGGTCCTCTCCAACATAACGTCTTAGAATGGCAATTTGTTGTGGACATCCTTCTCCATTGTGAAAGTGATGGAAGGTCCCCAGCTGTTGATGTATTTCAGGAAGGCGTCTAGTTCAGTATTCCCATGGTTCCATATTATGAAGGTGTTCTCAACATATCTCAATCAGACTCAAGGTTTCTTGTGGGCTTCTTCAATGGCCAGAGTTTCAAACCACTCCATATATATGATGGCTATGACTGGTCAAGGTGGCGGTCCCAATGGCAGTCCCTCATCTTCTGTGAAAAATTCGTCCTTCAGTTGGAAATAACAGTTTCGTACACAGCATCCTAGTAATTCCATAATTACTTCTATAGGTAGATTCGTTCTCTCTTCCAGGTTCTCGTCTTGGGATAGCTACGTCTCTATGATTTGAAGTGCTTCTTCGAAATTGATGTGAAGGCTTTCCACGTTAAAACTAATTAGTTCATCTTTCTGTGTGACTTCATTTGACCCTAGTAGTTCGACAAAATGCCTTGAATAATTCACAAAATACGATGTTTTTTCTTGTAATGCTTGTATTATGGAAAGTGAAAATCTAGTCAAGTTTTGTGTAGCTGAATCTCTGGAGCTGATGATCGGTCTGAGCGGAACGTCCTTCTTATGGATCTCTTTTATGATCTCGCGTTCATCGCCAGAACCGCACCAGTATAAGCCCATTACTTGTATGGACTAACGAAAATCAATTTCTCTCTCGAAATAGTATGTATCTATATTGGTGGAAAATATCTCCAAATTTGGGTCTTTGAATTCCAACTGCGTCCATAAAAAGAGAAACATCCCAGTTTGTTTCATCAATGATTATCATTCAGTTCATTTATTGTTGAAGCTGAATTCTGAATTCAAATTTCTTATGGAAATGAATTTTTTCATCCACAGTCTAATTAATTTCCTTGGAACTCAATGACAAGATAGACCATCTCCAGCAAATTTAATGAAACATTGTAATACAAGGAATATTTTTGAATAAATTAGTAACTTTGTGATTGTATAAATTATGAATTTTTCGTGATGCAGCGGAAAAGATGATCTGGATATTTCAGTTGGATGAAAAATTGTTTCTCCAGAGTTTCATTAAGACGATGTATTGTTTATCCATCATTAATATGGGAAAAATGTCGTTATTTTCAGATATGAAATTTCTCACTATTTGTTCAGTGTATAACCTTCCACAATCTCAAAAATAAACAGAGCTCAGTGAATCAATAGAAATTCTTTTGAATTATAAGTAGAAAATGAACTGAAAATTTCGTATAGGAAAGTTTCTGCGTAATTTACTGGTGAATCACTGAAAAGCTCAAACAGTCAATGAATACTTTATCATATTTATAGTTTGCCTACAGATTGAATTACCAATAGAAAAAATGAAATCTTCATACTCAGTTTCCTTCAGTTACTTTTTGGAAGATAGTCATTATCATAAAGTTGATAGCATTTGCTAACCATATTCCAGTCAACTCAATTGGGAAACTGATCTACAATAAAAAGTAAAGAATGATCAGGACTGAACTATGTCTAGATCATGAAAAACCTAAAGAAACTAAGAAATTTGCTCGCATTAGCTCTTTGAGAAAGCTCTCGAGAAACATACAAAACTGTTTTTCAAAATTTAACATACGAGTATCATTTATCAGTGAGAGTGATTTACGAAATATGTTTTTCGAAGTAAATGCTTTGGTATTTGAAGCAATAGTCAGTAATTTTGATAGGTATGGATAATTCATGTAACATTTTTGTTATTTCAGGTACCTATTGCAGATACCGAAAGTAGATTGACTGCATTATTGTATATTCAAGAATTAGTTTGTCAAAATGCGTCAATTTACTCAAAAATGGTTAAATAAACCAAAATTGATCGTAACAAAATCAAATGAAAATTATTGCCTTCATCTTTTTTCTCTATATCGATTCCTTCCTTCCTTTCTTTGGGAGATTTTCCAATTTTTTTTCAAATATGAAGAAGTAGCAAGTTAAAACTTTTATTTCCATGAAAATATACCTATATCACACGATTCCATGTTCTCCAAGGAAAGAAGTGTTCTTAACATTGAAGTGATTCATGGTCTCTATAATAAGTATATGACCATCTCATTCTACAAAATTAGCTTCCATATCAAATATCAATAAGGTTATACCCGTTCTGAGATGCTGCCAGACATTTCTTAATCAATTGGACAAATAAAAGTTTCAAGTCGTCTGACCAATCGATGTATAGGTACTGCCATAGTTATATTTTTTAAATTTCCTACATTCAATAAATCATCCAAGTCAGAGGCGTCTAAAAATTATTTATTTTGAGACGGAATCAACAACAGACATTCATTCAGAATCATGTTACACCATTTGTTCATTATGCTTAAAAATTTTCATTTCTCTCCGGAACATAACTCCGTGATGAAATTCTCAAGCATAATTGGTTTCATAAATATCAACTCTTTTCATTTCAACGGAAAATTCTGCTACTAAACATGATCCTGCAACATAATATTTCACTTTAGTGTGACTCTGAAATTTAGGAGACACTTAATCCAAGAGGTAAGCCGCTGAAGTAGGTGGTTTTCGAAGAGAGTATTTTACAGTAATTGAGAAAGTGATATTCATTATTCGTTTTCAATTTATGTTCGAAGTAGCAGGTGTTACTGTTGGAAAATAAGGATTTTTGGAAGAAGAGATGAATAGGAGTAAATTTTCAAACTTGCTGTTACAGAAAAATCATAAGTTACATTGTTAGCTTTTTCTGGAGTGTTTATATGAATACGACTGAGGAAGCTATTGTATAGTGAAACAGATATTGTGGTTTGGTCTTCAGTGAAAATCTCACAATAAATTCTCACACGAATGAAAGATTTGCTCTCTGTTGTGAGATTTGCCACTTATTGACACTATGTGAATGTTAAGTGTTATTTTGGTTGAAAAAATCAGATATATCATATATGAAAGCAGCTGGTTTGAAAAAGGAGGTGAACAAATTGAAGAGACAAAAAAAAAGACAACGTGGCCATTGAAACAAATATGAGAAGCATACCTAAGTTAAATGGATGAAAATATAGGACATATTTATTTCGATTAATGGGCAGTATGATGATATATTCATGTCCGTCTGGTTGATATATTTTAGGATAGTTTTCTCTGATTCTAGTATATAAAAGATAAATTATTCATTTACTTTCACTTATTTATGAAATAGTTGAGAACTGTTGATGTACGGATGGATAAAATAGAAACAACAGTGGACAGTAGAGACAGTTTTTCAGTTGCATCATTCCAATATTGCATTCCATATTTTTGTTATCAACATAATCGACACTACCTTTCCAAAGCGAAGTTTGGGAGACGTGGTACGTGGAACATCGATATACATAATTTGTGCAGGTTCAGCTCTCAGTTTATGAATTTTCAAAAGCATGAAAATTGCAAACCCTGAAATAATTTGAAAAAGTCTGCTTTGCCTGAAATCAATTGTATATACAATCATATTGGATTTTGGAGATTACCTAATGTATTCTACAGTAAACAGTCGAATGTGAAATTATCCATATTTAATATAAAAATATTGGGACTATTCGCACTATATGAAATATCATTTGATATTGTCAATTTGGTATTGTCAATTGAATGCATTAAAAATATTTCAGTAGGTTTCTGAATTTGAGAGTAGTTTCAGATTGTTCGATTCATGTCCAGAATCAGAACAGAAATAACTAACTGATGATATTTTTGTTTTTGTCTAGTGTTGTGGCTATGAGTATTATGACTGAGGTGAAAATGACCAGGTTCAATCCGATGCCACGAAAACCCAGGCATCGGTTTTTCCCGAAAAGATAAATGTGTCCGAACCTGATATAATAATGGCAGGACAGACAATTTCGCCTTCTGCATCGATAAGCTTGTTAGAGGTTGAAATGGACATCAATATGTCTTGGCACAATCATGTAGCTGGAACTACAAAGGCTGCTTCACAAAAGCTTGGACCACTGTTTCGAACCAGAAAACTTCCTGTTGCTCCACGAAGCACAGATCAAACCTTCTTTGGAATATTGTTTACACTTATGTAGCTCTGTCCCTAACCATATCCTGAAGCTACTGGATTCCATTCAGAAAACAGCGATTCGCCTGATTGGAGACATTAGCATCACTTGCAACTTTGATAGTCTGGAACAGCGATTAAAGGTTGGAGTTTAGTGACTTGGCACATTTCATTTCACCAGGGGCGGTACATATCAGAAATAAGCGACGAACAGTGGCTGCTCATCGTTTTGAGATACAACTCAGTATACCTCGAACATTACTATTCAAGGACTCTTCCATTTGGATAACTGCGTTTATGTGGAATAAACTTCCTCTGAAATTTTCATTGTAGATTAATTGACTGATACCCAAATGAAGATAAGGTAATGCAGTTGTGAGTATATAAGACTGAAATTGATATTTTTCAAAAATGTAAGAGAAATATATTTGCTGAATTCAAATAGAATATCAATGAGGAGTGCTAGATTTTTTCGAATAATGCCAGTATATTTCACACACAATACATTTTCATCGATATACAGTGTGTAGAAGACAAATAGAATGAATTCATTATTTCAGTTACTGTACATATTTTAACAAAATTCCAAACCACGTCAAATTTAAATTATAATTTGATATACTTCAAATGGAAAATTCTATCCTTACCTTCAATCTATGTCGAATGACAGGTACAACCCCAAATTTTTGAAATGGAAAGTATAGGCTTGTGATATATCGTTTGAAAGATCTTTTCAATCTCTATTGAAATATGTTATCGTTTTCAAGTTTATTGCATCAATGAAAATGAAATAAATTAAAATCTTGTTATTACCGAAATTTTATAAAATATACTTCTCGAAACTTACATCAGTTCGGACTTCCATTGTCTAATATAATATAAATTGATTTGAAATCCCTGAGAAAAATTAACATAAAAAGATCAACCGAAAATAAAAAAAATTACTAAACACAAAAAACCGAAATTACAAGGAAATAACATACAAGTTACAACCAGAAAATAAAAATTGAAATATTAATAAAAGCTGACAATCAAAAA
>WOGP01010987.1:0-10110 GCA_015342065.1 Leptinotarsa undecemlineata
GGAGATTAGGCTGACGTGTGGGAAGTGTCCAAGTATCACCTAACTCCAAACCAAATTTCGATATCATAGTACTTCTTAACTAAAAGATATCGGCATTTTTAGAAGTCATGATTTTCGAAGAAAAAAATTGAAATTAATTTTTATTTCGAAAACGGTAACAGATAGGTTTAGGGAAATATCAAGAAAAGTTGTCGGGCAATTGTTGGAGATTCCAAAAATAATATTATGTACAGAGTGTTCCATTTGAAAAATCAAAGTTGCTACTGCTTTCTAATAGAAGCGGCAATACCGCATTGTCGAAAATATTTCAGTTGGCTAGAAAATGTCCGAATATGTCCTCCATCAAATTTTTAAAGTGATCCGTTGTCTGGTTCACCAGAAACGTCTAATGTGCCATCCACCGTGAATCAGCCTGTATACAGTCACATATTTCTAAGGTCAGTAGTGTTAAGATATTTGAGAATGGTGTGAAAACCGAAACCTTGGTCGTATCAATATCAAAACATTAAATGAGTGGAAATTAGATGAAGTATTTTATCTATATCATTTAATTGAAGATGAATTTCCACAAAACAAATAAGTCATCAATACCACGAAAAAAATCGCAAGTGATTGATCAAACTTCTTCTTTTTCAGTGTGGTCAATGGACTTTGCTCAATGCGGTCAATGGTCTTTCTTGCCCTGCAATCCTCGTAGTTCTGGTTTCCTTTCAGTAAAAGAGCTTCATGAAGCAGGAGTCGAATCGATCCATTTACGAAACCTTTCATGAATTGGAAGGATCGATGACAGCTTGAGAAATTGTTCTTACGCAGATTCTGTGAAACATACTCTTTCTAACGAATCAGTAGAAAATTGTCCTGAAAATCTTGAGAAGAAAATTGGACAAGATAACTTCAGAAACACTTTTTACATGAATAGGATTTTACAAGTATTGTTCATGACAAAGAATTTCAAGAACGAGGTTTCAACGATGAACAAAACAAGAAAGTTTCTCACTTATTCACCAAACTCTAAAAATGTATCATTTTTCCCACCAACCAATTTCCTAGAGTTTCTAAAGTCCAACAGATACTCGTTAGGACAACAAGAGGATTGTTATTGTTGAATACTCTTCGTGAACAAAAAAATATCAGAATCAATACTCCTGACTGCTCTGGATTCAATAATTTCGTACAGTCTATCTCGTCTTGTGTTTGTGAATCCCCAACAGTTTACTTGGTAATAAATGTCCAAGAGGTAGCAAAAACGTATGTGAATTTTTGGAACTTCAACTTGCGTCTCCTAATACGACTAATAACCAGTTCTTGCAAAGCTCATTTTCAAATCGTCTAAAAATGGAAATTTCAACAGGAGATGATAGACTTAATTGCCAAACATACGCCAAACTAATTGACTATTATACAAAAACATGCATATCTGAGTCACCAGTCAATCTAATAACACTGATGATCTTCAAACATGACAGAAGCACCAAACTGTTACAAAGGTTCGAAATATATGAGCACTTCCATCTAGCAGATCACCATTATATGCTTCATACAGTCATTGTTCACTGTGGTTCTGGCCTTGAATCTGGTCATTATTACGCCTTGGTCAAAGATGAAACGGACTGGTTTAAGTTTGACGATAGACGTGTCACTAAGTGTTCTGTCGATTTATTGAATTCATTGGAGCCTGTAGAGACCCCCTACTTTCTGTTTCATGAGAGGAAATTGTCAGATTAAGATTTTCAGATGATGTAGTGTTGCAGGTTTTTACGGGTTTTTCTGCAGCTGCAACTGCAGCAAATGAGCCACCGAAATCAATGAAGTCGCCCCGGAGCTCCAATTAATTTTTGTAGTTGTTTTATTATTTCCTGATTTGTCTTGCTGAAGATCAATTCATTTGGGCTATTGTGAAGAAAGTATCAAAAGAAAGGAATTCCTACAGGAATGAAAACAAAATAATTTGGCAACGTTATACATCATGAGTGTATGTGTAAAAACAGACATAAACAACTGTGATTTTTGTGAAATGAGTTGATGTTGAAACATTGGAAAACTTTTACATAAGATGAATGCTCATAACAGTTAAATGAAAATGTTGCCAATGAGGCGTATTACCCCATTCATGATGGTGAAAGTAAATCCAGCATGTACTTGTACTTTTCAAAAAATATAATGAATATTTCGCGGGTTACGATGTTTTCATTGGTTTATGTTGTTACACTCGTTTCAAAACTATGTGCACAGTTCCAGTTGGTTGGCTGTTCAGTTTGTTGGCGAGAGTCATGAAAGTTAAAAATTTTCGTTCGGCAATTATCTGCTATGGATAATGAAAAAATGAATCAGATTGGCTAATAACTTTGTGCATCAAGCGTGTAGCAGTGTATTCCGTTCCAAATCAGCTAAATTTTCACAAAAAATATACACATCGCATGAACATCGCTCAGAAATTGTTGAATGGCATCAAAGGCGGTCCAGATCTGCCTAAATTGTTGTTCTGGTGCCATTTCTCCGTTTTTCTTTATCTCCAGTTACATCATCGATGATATACGCAACCTCCAGGACCACTTTGATTTGAAACATCCACTGAGGACGTTTACCCACATTCTGGAGTTTTTTGATTCTGATAGTCACTTTCAATTTTGTCCATTATGATTTGTAAATGATTTCGCCTTGGTAGAGACATTTATAAAGCTGCAAAAAACTGTTCACGCTGAAATAATAACCTATTTGTTCGAATTCATTGATAAGGTCTTCATCTTTAAAATATTTTGCTGAACGCTTTCGATACAATCTACCCCTGAGAACTGCTGAAGTATCCTTACTTTCATGAACTTCATGCTAACTTTTTTTATAGAATTCTTTGAATTGAAAATGACCAACCAATCCAAGTGGGTTTGGATTTACCTGTTAACAAATTCATTTGAGAAGAAAAGTGAATGAACCATGATATCATTGTTAAATATGATTGATTCGTACTGAATACAATACTTTGGTCAATAAATCAGTATATTTCTACCACTACAAAGGGGTATTTTTAAAAATCTGCAAGTCTAATAAGATCATTATCGTAACTTATTTGGCGCACGTTTATAATTCAGACCCATCCTGCCCATGTAACGGAATGTTTTTTTTAAACCACAACCCACAGAAGTCGAAACATGTGTGGGCTGAGAATTACTAATGAACCAACCTTTGATTGTTCTTTTTCTAGCATAGGTTGGACAATACGCAGTCGAAATCGAAAATTTCTCTGTTGGAATGGAAGCAATGTTTACACAAGGCTTTGTTGAATGACTAGAACGAACCAGTCATGCTAACCAACCGGCTACCATTTGACATCTTTGATATGTTTATTATTGAATATTACTGGACTTTGATTCCAACACCAAACAGTTATTTTAACACCTCAACGCGTGTTTCGATCACCGAGTGATCATCTTCAAGAGGAAGATTGAACTGTTTGATGAACTGTAATAGTCATTACTCCATCACACGGAAGGTTCCACACAGTGCATCACAAATGTTTATTATTGATTGTTACACATACTGTATATAGCAAATTGCTGTTAGTTTGTTTTGTTAATAAAAAAAAAAATCAACACTGGAATTAATTCAGTCACAACCACTAATATGTATATTATCCGGCACTCACATCTTCAGCTAACTTTTGATTTTGTCTGGCTAGGTGTTGGAATATTGGTTGAAATGTATAGAAGGTTGAATGTATTTGATAATGAATTTTTACTTCTTTTTTACCTGTCACCTTTCAAAACTACGATGATCAAAAATACATAGAAGTTCATTGTTGACCTACCTATGTTAGAAAAAAATGAGAACTCTTGCTTCATAATTAGTTATTCAGTATCACACCCACTGATTACCTGAATTTTACAAATCAATGCAATTTCTTATGTTCGTGAAACACAGTTGAAATGTATTGAAGTTGGAGCATATTTGACGAATAATTTTCACTTCTATGTTACCTATTATCTGCCAAAGCCACGATGATCTAAAAACCTAGAAGTCAATTGTTTCCTCCCTACCTGTCTTAAAAAACGAAGAAAAATTAAGTTTCTTCAAAAACGAGGGACTATAAAACACGATTCGGCATTCAAGGGCTGTTACTTTCAAATCAATTATTGAATATCACAATCATTACTTTGGAATTGAGACATTCAACACTTTTTTAATTGATTCAACTTTTAATTTTCATCAAAAAAAAGTTGAACTATTTCAACTGTTTTGTTATCTATTATCTGCCAAAGCCACAATGATCCAAAATACATACAAGTCTATTGTTCCTACCTATGTTAGAAAGCGAAGAAAACTTCAATTGTCATAAAAAAATAAGATTTTGACATTTAAGGCATTGTTTTGCCTAAGAGAACTCAGATCAAAGAAAACAACCAATTTGGGAACCATGAATGATGCCGCGGTCAACCATATTATCCAACAAGTGTCAGCCAACCTCAATGCAAGCATAGAAGCCAAATTTAATGAACTACGGGAGAATCTATTCGGTATCGACGATAAAATCAAAACTCATGCAGAGAAAATTACAAATCACGATCGTAGATTAGACTCCCTGGAACAATATTCGAAGAGAAATGCAAGTGGAACCAAATGATCAGAAGAGCGTCATGGAGAGAGTGAAAAACCTTGTCGTGAATCAATTGAAAATTCCCACTTTTGAAATTTCACAAATAGAAAACGCTTACACGATACTTAATAATGTTGTTATTATTGAATTGCGAAATCATCATATACAAAATGATCATCAAGGCTCGAAAACTTCTGAAAAATAGTAAAATCACAATAAAAGAGGATTTAACTGTACCCAGGCATCAGGCATTCAAAGCTGCAAGAAAAAAGTATGATAATAATAATGTCTGGACCATAAATGGTAAAATTCGCATTTTTATCAACGATGAAGTTAGGTAACACATTATTGCAAACCCAGAAGATATCATAGCAGAAGGACATCAATTATAATTACTTAGTTCTTAATTGATTAAGATTTCTAAAGGTTTTCGAAATAGTATCATTTCATATTGTTTTAATTCTTTGTTTTTATTTAGGTGTTTAGGTAGGTACATGATTTTTTTTCTCTTTTTCTGAACTCTTGATTTCATCTAAAGTATGTAGATAGACGAGTAACAAAATTTGCCTTCACAGTCTTTTCTGTTATTTTTTTTTCTTCACATATTCTCTATACAATTGTTTTTATTTTCTTTCACATATTTTCTTTTATTAAATGGTCTTTTGTTATACAATACTTACTTAGTGTAGTTTTTTTGGGGGGCATAATCTCTTTTCAACTGTTCTATCATGTATTTCAAAATTGCAATGCTGAACGTCAGATCATTGTTTACTGGATTTGATTAATTCAAATCGCTTCTGAAAAAACACACAGTGGACATTATGGCTGTCACGGAAACATAGTTGTTCCCAATTACTTCAGACAATATGATTAGTGTGCAGGGTTACAGCGTTGTAAGGAAGGATAGGCAGGAAAGTGGAGGAGGTCTCGCTATTTATTATAAAGATAATATCAAAATTGATGTAATACCAACAAATGACTCTATTTTGGAAAAGCTCTGGGTTAATTTTAAAATATCGGGTACAAGTATAGGACTGCGTGCCATATACCGTCCTCCTCACACTAATGTATCTGATTGCATATCTATACTGGAAAATACAATATCTACAATAATTCCAACAACAGATGAAGTTATCATTGCAGGAGATATAAATATTAACCTAATCAATACAATGAACTTAAATACTATAAAAATTTTTAACTTTCTTGAAGCCTATGAATTCTCTGTCATAAATGATCTACCAACAAGAGTCAATAACTATAGTAGTACTTTAATTGATATTATAGCAACTACCAACTCCGAAAAAATTATGAGCTGTTGTACTTTGGATGCTAACCAAATTACTGATCATTGCCTAATATATTGCGAATTTGCTATCAAACAAAAACAAACTTTTAAGATGTACCGCGATTTTAAATTTTTCAGATATGAAAACTTTTCACTTGATTTACAAGCTATACCTTGGTTTAATCTCGTTATGGAATTTTTTTTTAAACATTTTCAATAATCATATAATAACCCTATTTGACATTCCCGCATCCATGAAAAGAATTAGAATAAGTAAACCAAAAGCTCCTTGGCTGACAGATGTTTTAAAAATAATGATGAGAACTAGGAATTCAGCACTTGTAAAATTCAAAAAATCTAGAAATGATAACGATTGGAATCATTACAAACAACTTCGTAATATGGTCACATCAGCAGTGAGGAACGGAAAACAAGGATAATTAAGCTATTCAAATACAGTATGATAAAAAACAATTATGGAATATCTTTCATTTACTTGATATAGTTGTGACAAAACGGAAATCAGTTATACCGGATACCTTGAATAACCACGAAGATTTATCAGTGAATCAGATAGCAAATGGCCCTCCAAATGAAGCCATCGATTTTTATAATTCTAATAAATTCAACAATACTGCGACTTTAAGTCTTGATAACGTCAATGATCAACAAGTGGAAAATATTCTACGAAATATGCGGTAGGAAGCGACGGCATATCCCTCAAAATGTTACTATTGTGCACTCCCTATATCACACCCATTATAACCTTCATTGTTAACAAATGTATAGAAAATGGAATATATCCCAATATTTCGAAAAAATCGTTAGTACTTTCTATCAATAAAATATCCAAACCGGAAACATTCAATGACTTGAGACCTATTAATATTTTACCGTCACTCTCAAAAGTAATCGAAAGAGCAGTTTATGAGCAAACGTATATCTTTGTCAATAATAACCGCATTCTCCCCATCACGCAGTCTGGCTTTAGACAAAATTATGGTACCACAAGTGCTCTTTCTAATATTACCGATAGTATTATACACTCATATGATAAAAATGAAGTAACTCTGTTAATGTCACTTGATTATAATTTGATACAATGAATCATTCTTTACTATGTGCAAAACTTTGTTATTCGGATTCGGTGAGAAAAGTCAATCTTTTTTCAAATCTTTACGCATTAATGGAACACAGAGTGTTCTCATCAATAATAACTCATCATCAGAACTGAACGTAATACATGGGACACCTCAGGGCTCTATACTTGCACCTCTCCTATTTATTATTTACACTTCTGATTTTTCCAACATACTGAATAATTTTCAAATGAATACCTCTGCTGATGACACCAATCTGATTTTTTCCGTGAAAATTGATGAATTTCTATCCGTTGAACACTTTTTGAATAATGATATAGATGACGTTTTGAAAATATCGAGAAATCACTGTTTGAACATCAACCCAAATAAATCATCAGCCATATTATTACTATATAATTGATTTGAAAGAAGATGTGTTTTTGCACAGAAAATGGTATCTCCACTGAAGAATTTTGGATCAAACATGTCGCAGAAAAATATGAAAATTGCAAGAAATACTATGTTTAGCTCGACATACGTATGTGAAACATCTTTCTTAAAGATGAATTTTTTGAAAAACAAATATTGTTCGAGATTAACGGATGCCCACCTAGAAGACACGCTTCGAATTTGCTGTTTCTCTCGAAAACCAGTGTAGTTTTCTCACATCAATTTTAGGCCTTGTGTTTTATAATTCAGAATTTGATTTGAAAGTAAAATAATATACAGGTAGCATTTAATTATCAGTTGTTTTTTCTAGACCTCGTTAAAATTTTCCCACAGTATTCGGACCCTACCTAAAACTACTTGCCGACCCCTGATATAAACATACGAGGTGAATGTTCAAATTTCGCGGGCTACGTACATTCGATTCGCATATTTTTTTTTATATGTTGGTACACTCGTCTCGAACATATGTTCACAGTTTCAGCTGTTTAGCATGTTTAGTTTGTGATGAGAGACATGAACGTTAGAAGTGTTTTGCGTGTTAGGCGATTTTCTGCTATCAAAAAAACGGTTCAAAGAATTTGCATCAAATTTTGCGTAAAAACTAAAATTGAGTCTTCAAAAACTCTTGAAATATTGACAGTGGTTGTACTCTGAGCCAGAAACATATTTACGAGTGGTACAAGCTTTTCGCAGAAGGTAGAAGGTAGAGATGTGAATGACGACGATCGCCCTGGACGCCCCAGCACATTAACAAAAGATGGAAATGTTGAGAAAGTAAAGAAAATTGTTATGCAGAATAGTCAAATCACTATTAGAGAAGTTATTGAGAATGATCATCGCCAAGGAATTTTTGAATGACGTCAACGACGGTCCAGATTTGCTCAAAAGGGTCATAACTGGTGACGAATCATGGGTATACGGTTATGACATCGAAACCAAAGTCCAATGGTCATAATGAGAAATACCAGGGGAGCCAAGACAAGAAAAAGCACGCCAAGTTCGATCAAATGTCGAGGTTCTGCTCACTGCTTTCATTGATTACTGTGGCGTAGTTTATCAAGAGTTCTTACCACATGGTCGTAGGGTCAATAAGATTAGTGAGTGGGCCTATTCGACCCTCCACTGCAACCCGCAAGGATTTATTGTGGCTCACGCCTATTTACACTCGACCAAATGAACCCAGCTTCTCAACTAAGCCGATGAGTTTGTATGGTGGGTGGTCTTTCAGGTTAGGTGGTAAGAATACGGCTCTGCCGAACTCTAAAAACCTGATTCGGTCCCCAGCGGGGCAGTTACAAATTATGTGCTCTGCTGTTTCATCACTTTCCAAACTGGGACGATACACAGTCTTCTGACAGTCCGAGTATCTGCATATGACTGCGTATAGTAAAGTTTCTTTATTTAATAACTCATAAAACCATGACAATACTCATATAATATGCTCAATGTTTGTCATATTTAATATTTTTATCAAGATTATTCCAACTATTTTGAATTGTCCACATCTAGAACGTTGAAGAAAGTATTTTATCAACCTATAATTTCTGTCAACAAAAAACTCAACTGAATTACACACTAAGATTATTCAAGATTGAAAAGTAGACATATAGATAACCAAAAAAAAACAAGCCCCCAATGAAATAAGTGATACTCAAGGCCGGAATGATAATTCATTATCTTAGCATATTATAAATTTTTAATTACTTTACAATTAAATCCACTTCCACTTGAACATTCAGTTTTAGAATATTTCACATTTGATACATTTATTGCCAGTTTTCTTTTATAGTTTCAGAAAAGTTCCTGTGTAATTTCATATTTGTGAATTTTAGTACTTGCACTAGTAATTTTCCTCTCCAATATTCAGTCTAATCTGACGAGAAGAAGGTAGATGGACAATTTCCTTTTGAAATTTCGTATAAAATAAAAGTAATAGCATTGTCTTTATTATTTCATAAAACAAAAAACTTAACATAAGTCATACGATGGGGAACTATTTAGGGAACTAGCACCACAAATATCAATGGGTGAAATGTGGCAACACCATAATAAAGTTTGACATTTTTTTAGCATAAACGTACTCACAACGTTTTTATGTACAAGTGCTATTTGTTTTGTTTACAGTGAGTTAAATAAATCAATTTGACCAATAAATGGAAATTTCAGGAAAAAGTTTCCGTTGGGTTATTTTTCACAACTTTCGACGTGGATTACCTCAACAAGAATAAAGCATCATCAAAAATCACAGTATATCGCTGGTATAGTGAATATAATCGTGGTCGTAGTTCGGTCGCCGACGAATTCCGTGAAGGTCGTCCAAAATCGGTTGTTGCCACAAAATATCGATGCAGTGCGTGAACTGATAATGCAACATCGTCATATTGTGAGATAGAGGCACCCTTGCACATTAGTTCCACTCCAATACATTCAATTTTGCATGAACACTTAGTTGTAAAAAAATTGTTCTCGTTGGATACCCTATAATTTATCAATCACTCAAAAAAAAAGGATTGCATAAAGCGTTGTCAGGAAATGATGAAAAGTTCGACGGTGGTGCTTCAAAAGACGCGTATAAAATCGTGACAGCTGACGAATCATGAGCCGGAAACAAAACAGCAATCGACCGTGTAGGTATTCCAAGACGAGCTAAATCCAACAAAAGTTGTTCGTGAAAGAAGCACAGCGAAGCAAATGGTTGCCTG
>WOGP01010988.1:0-10110 GCA_015342065.1 Leptinotarsa undecemlineata
CCCCGTTTAACAAATGATCAACTTCCGCACCCCACGCCTTGATTCCAGATATCAAACGACATTTTACTGTGATCTTGTCAGAACAGAACAAATAACAGTTTGAAAGCACCAGTATCAATACTTTGTAACAACTATAATTCAATATGTGATATTAATGATAGTTCTCAAAGTTTTATTTTAAAATGTATTCTCAGTAGAACCTTTTAACTGTGATCCCTTTTTCTTTTTGCTTCTTGTGATATATTTCTATTTCTACTTATTTTTCTTTTAGTTGCTGCAATCTTTAATTTTAACTAATTACACTGTTTTGCATATATTCTCATCAACACCTTTGTACATTTCCTGTAATTGGGTGAATGCCTGTTGGAAATAAAATGCTATCTATCTACCTATTGAAGATTTTGTATCCTTGTGCCACAATAGCAAAAACAACATTTGGAATAACTCATTAATAGTAGTGTTAACATGTACCTTCTCACCACCCCTTTCATTACCTGAATAATGAGAATCAAATAAATTAAAAATTAAGAGAGTCAGTTAGATGAGAATGTCCGTTCCAGAACAGAATAGTAGTAAACTGAAAAGGTATAAAAAATTGTAAGAAATGTTCAACCCAAATCTCCTCTCACAAAATAATTGTACTTCCCTCCATTCAAGAGTTATCTGAAACAAACTGTCTACCTGCCTGAGACATTTTTGGTCCATTCAACCCCCCGAAATAAATACAAATAATTCACACACTGATTATTTTCAAAAGAATACATTAATTCCTGAACGTCACAATCGAGTAGTTGTCGAAAATAAAAGTCAGGGCAGGCGCAAAAAACAGCACAGCTTGTCACTCCGATGTCATGCTGTGAGATATTTGTTCAAAGCCACCTTCGATCAACCCCGTTCATAGCGATTTCTGCCGCTGGACCTGCAGGGACCTACAAATATAATTCGTTACGATTGAGAGGAAAAGGGGATGAACTATGGTCCAATAATTTCGCTATTGTGTCGCTTCAGGTAAATGTGAAATCTTCCGGATGGTTCCGGTAGTTTTTTCTTTCCTAATTTGGAATTAAGAGTTGTTTCATTGGGGAGAAGTTGCGCCAGAAGCAGTTGATGAAATTGTTATTATGCTTTCGCATTTCATTAGTCTATTTATGACATGTAGAAAAAGAGAGATAGATAGATATATACATATATTTCATTGTTATGTTATAACAAATATGAAATATGAAATATCTTCTAGTCTGTGGAATATTTAGCTACCTCGGGTGTTTTACAAGAAAGAAACCAATGTAAAATCTGATACCAAAATTGCCAAGCATGGAGTACCTCAGGGATCCGTACTTCCTACGTATATTGATACAGCAGATGTTTTTTTAAATGCCGATGATGCAACCAACAAGTGTGGAAACTAGATCAGTTGTCATGTGAAACAGTGACAAAATTCGAAACATACTTTAGCGCTAATGTTCTATGCTTGAACGCAAATAAAACTACGGATATAGATATTGCAAATAGATCCCAAATGACTGACGGTGACAAAGAGGTGTGTCTACTAGGATTCCACCTTGACAACAAATTAAATTGGAATGGACATACGACGTAATTATGTAAAAAGCTCTCAAGGTGTCGCTACGCATTGGGAGGATTAAGAAGTTCAGTTTCGAACGATGTGCTGAGAACTGCATAATTTGGCATAGCTCATTGCCACATAAACTATGGAATACTGATATGGGGTGCTTCTTCACATGCAAGCGAAGTATTCATTATCCAAAAAAAAGATAATGAGAGATTTAGAAAAAGTTGATTCCAGAACTCATGCTAAAACAATCTTTGAAAAATGGGGCATACTTACATAACCTTCCATGTATATTCTAGACGCAGTATTGGTGGCCTGGTTTTCGTGAGGCTGTTACGGATAGTGTTACCGGATCTGGAACAGGTTCTAATGTTGTACTTGGAATCAATTCTTTTAATCATCTCCGATAAACCTCTGATGTAGGGGAGTGCAAGCACTGGTTGTGAAGGGTTCTCTTCCTTGCGAGGCTCTTGCTGTCTTTCAGCCAAAGTATTTTCTACCATCGCTTTGGGGTAGCCATTCTGTTGAAGATCATCTTTGATGATATCCAGTTCCTTCTCGAGACCTTCCTTCGTATTACAGAGCCCGAAAGCATGATCGGGGTTTAGGTACTGTCCCGTGTGAGTGGGTTTTCGGTATATAGTGTCCACTTAGTGTCGGTCCTCTTCACCAAAACGTCTAAGAATGGCAATTCCTTGTGGATTTCCTTCTCCATTGTGAAAGTGATGGAAGGTCTCACGCTGTTAATGTGTTTCAGGAAGGCGTCTAGTTCAGTATTCCCATAGTTCCATATTATGAAGGTGTCGTCAACATATCTCAACCAGACTCGAGGTTTCTTTTGAGCTTCTTCAATGGCCAGAGTTTCATACCACTCCATGTATATGTTGGCTATGACTGGTGAAAGTGGCGATCCCATTGGCAGTCCCTTATCTCGTGTAAAGAATTCCTCCTCAAGTTGGAAATAACAGCACAGCATCCTAGTAATTCCATAATTACTCCTATAGGTAGATTCGTTCTCTCTTTCAGGTTTACCGTCTTCGGATAGCTTTCTCTGTATGATTTGAAGTGCTTCTTCGACCGGAACGTTGATGTAAAGGCTTTCCACGTCGAAACTAATTAGTAGATTTTCCTGTGTGACTTCAATTGAGTTTGACAAAGTGCCTTGAATTCCTCACAAAAGACGATGTTTTTCCCTGTCATGGTTGTATTATGGGAAGTATCATACACAGAGAGGAACATTGGTTTGGGAGAAAATTCAAGAAAACCGCATACATGTTGTCCAACAACGTATTCAGCCAAGCTAGCGTAGAGATACGCAACGTATGGAAGCCCATCATCAAGCAAAAAATGGCCAACTCCCGCCAAACGATTATCTCCCACTGAACCAGTGAAACGGAAAATGGAAAGCGGTGATAGGGAAAGTGAAGTGGAAGTACTCGAAAAGACCCATAAATAGTCATCTTTCGGAGGAATCATTCCAGTCATCACCCGAAGACGATTGTAGATACCCAAAATCAAAACGTCGCGTCGTGAACTAACGTGGCTTGAAATCTCTTATTTTTGTATTTTTATTTATTTTGTTTTCGTTCCTTTATTTACATTTTTTTTGTTCAATTGTTCTATTTTCACTTGTATCATATTTCACTGTTATTTCTTTTCGGGTTTTTTGCTCAATATAATTTTTATTTTCAACTACTCATTTTTAATTCTTCTCTTCTAGGTGTCTCAGGGATTTCAAATCATTTTATATATAAGACAATGGAAGTCCGAACTAGTGAAATTCATCATGAAATATTGTCAATCACCTTCAAACAAACGTTTCAAGAATCATTTCACAGTCGCAAACATGAATTTTTCCAGTAAACTTGATGTTTTCAAATAGAAAGTGGGTGGTTTTTGTGAAACATCATTTTATTACGATTAATTTGATTCCACACACTTTCACTTTATTTACTCCATTTTTCTGAATAATTGCAAGAAACAATTATACCTAACAACAAATAATACGTATTCGGTATACTGATGCATACTGTTATGAAAAGAGAAATGAAAATTTCTATGTTTTTTACCACTTTCAATTGTAACTAGCGTTACTGCAGTTTCGTCCTTTATGGACATTTTCAAACTTATACAGTTTATGTAATAATGTATGTGATGTATGTGAAAATGTCCATATAGTACGAAACTGCAGTAACGTTGGTTACAATTAAAAGTTGTAAAAAACAGAAATTTTCATTTCTCTTTTCATTATGATCTCCTACCACATAGTAACGGCTCATCCATCTATTTAAATTCCTGTTATTCTAGTTAGCCCTGACAAACAATTGAAACTGTTGCTAAGACTACCTAAACAAATATGCTAATGAATATGCTGTCACTTCTGAAAATGTATTTGTTGTGTAGTTGATAATCAGATATGGCAAATTATACTAGAAATCAAAAAATTGACATGTTACTAATTTACGAAGAAACAGAAAAGAATGCAACTGAAACAGCTCGAATTTATGTATTACATCAGTTCGGACTTTCATTGTCTAATATTAATTGATTTGAAATCCCTGAAAAAAATT
The DNA here is from genome assembly GCA_015342065.1 of Leptinotarsa undecemlineata. Taxonomy (NCBI): domain Eukaryota; kingdom Metazoa; phylum Arthropoda; class Insecta; order Coleoptera; family Chrysomelidae; genus Leptinotarsa; species Leptinotarsa undecemlineata. Next base: position 4,144 of record WOGP01010988.1, read on the forward strand.
AAAAAGATGAAACGAAAATAACAATTTTACTAAACACAAAAAAACTGAAATTACAAGGAATTAACATACTGGCCAGTTATCACCCGAAGACGATTGTGGATACTAACAATCGAAACGTCGTGACGTAACTTGGTTTGGAATCTTTTAATCTTTGTTTTTATTTTTCATTTCTGTCAATAATATTTTTATTTTTCAGCTTTTATTAATATTTCAATTTTTTATTTTTTGTTTGTATCACAACCGAAAATTGAGTTATTGCAACTGGTTTTTTTTACTGAATACAGAGAAGATCTATGTTATCTATTTAAAATCATTCATTCAGATGAAACCCGATTCACCAACTTGGCTATGTTCAACAGAAATAAAAAAAGGTACTGGTCCCAAACACAATTACGTCTAATACAAGAAGGAAATTTTCAAGAGCGACTTAGTTTCAATTGCTGAATGGGTATTATCGAAGGAAAACTTTTTGGGCCAATTATTTTCGACGGACAACTGATTGCGTAAAAATATCTACAGTTACTTAGAAATCAAATTGATGAATTCATTGATATCTATTTTCAACAAGATGGAGCGCCACCTCACAATTCTCAAGTCCTAAGAGAACATCTGAATGACACCTCCCCAGAAAAGTGGATTGACACTCCTACAGAGGAGAAGATTGTCGAGTTTACGCCTCCAACAGAACTCCCTGTAAATTTAGTTCAGGAGCGAGAGCTTCTTAACTCCCCAACTCCTGATCCAATACCTGAACCTTAAAAAAAGGTTTGGTGGTGCAGCCAGGAAACGACTGAGTTGTCTCCTCAAAAAAGGGGTACCTTATAAAACCGCATTGAATCAAATTCTTGAGCGGCGTACGAAGACTGCGTTTCAGGTGGGGGAACAAACCCTCCATGAGCAGGTTAGCAAACCTTTGCGCTCAAGTGATGATTCACCAAAACCAGAGACGAAAATGACATGAGGGACTGAATCTAAGGCAATCGTCAGGTGTAGCTGACGTGCAAAAACCCTCATATGGGAAGGTTGTCGTGGGTACCAAGGTGGAAATCTTGCAAGTTGACTATCCGACTACCTCATTAACACAGCATATACTTTGTGCCTGACCCACTGGGGACCAAATCAGGTCTTCAGAGTTCGGCAGAGCTGTACTCTTACCATCTGACCTGAAAGACCACTCAACATAGAAACTAATCGTATTCATTAAGAAGTTGGGTTTATTTGGCCGAATGTGAATAGGTGTGAGCTACAATAAATCCATGCGGGTTGTGGTGGAGGGTCGTATAGACCCCTCACTTTGGACCTAACCTAACCTAACCTATGGACCAATTCAGTGGCCTGCGGGGTACATTCTTGAGATGTCATATTTTTACATAAATGTATTATTTCTTTTCCATATTCTATATCACTAGATATTACTCCGCTAGATTGTTTTCTCTGGGGAACAATTAAAAATCAGGTTTCCAATACCTACTCGTGAAGAACTAGAACATAATGTTAGGGTGGCATTCTAGAACATCACTGAGGAACAGCTAATCAATGTGATGCGCAAAACAAATAGAAAAGTTGAACTTTGCCGTGATCAAGGAGGAGGCCATTTTGAAAATTTAGAGAAAATAAAAATAGAGAAAATAAAGTGAAAGTGTGTGGCATCAAACAAAATGATATTTCACAAAAAGCCGAGGAGCCACCCCCTTTCCATTTGAAAAAATCAAGTTGAATGGAAAAATTTATATTTGCGACTATAAAATAATTTTTTAAACGACTGTAAAGTCAAAAGCCTCAAATTCGTAGTTTTCCCATGTTACTTGATCAAGAATGACGCGATTCACATGATCCATGGCATTCTAGATCAAAAAATAAAAATTAGAATAAAAATGCTTTTATTTGTCAAATATTGACAAGTGAAGTATTGTTGGATTTGGATGTCATTCTCAATCGAAATAAGTAAAAATATATAGGATATCCCATTAAAAAAACGAAAGTTAGGGTCCTTTCCGGTTAAACCGGAAGTACAGCAAGGCAAGAAAATATGTCAAAAAATGTAAATTGAACTATAATACACAACCCTCAAATTTCGTTTTCTATCTCCAATAATAAAAAGTTATAGGTGAGAGTCACTCGGTATATGCTTCTGATACGGAAGCAGATTTTCAGCAGCCGTAGCATATTCAATGACATCAATAGTTATATGTAATAATTCATCACGGCGACAACCACCACTGATACTGAAATTAAAAACAACCTACAAATGAAACATATTGAAGTTACTAATAATCTTAAAAAATAATGATTATATCTGTACCGTATAAAGTAAATTTGTTTCATTATGAACATCTCGAATGAATTTATTGATATCACCCTTTTATAAAACTTCAGATTTTTTTTCATTATTGTTCTTAATGAGCGGGACTAATTTTGAAAACTTCCTTATATCAATATTTTCCTCAACATTCAATGTACTTCTCATCATTGAATATACACCTCATAACGTAGGAGGTTTTATAATTTTTTTTTTTTTTCAAAATAGTATATAAGGACATTTTCAGAAAACTTTGACATGTTTCTTGTCGCACCATTCACGAAATTGATCATATGTTTTCTCATATATTTACTTGGTAACATATTTGATTTGCTTTCTCAGATATATCTTATGGGGTATCACTACGAGTATTATAATCAACATCCATCATCATGAAAATAATTCGAAATTGAAGCAACTACGAGCAAACAGTTATTTTGGACATTTTTTCAGACCAAAAAACTTTTTGAATACGATTTTACTGAAAACATTGAATAATAATTTTAAGACAACAGTCGTTTAAAAGCGATAACTTATCGTGACAAAAAACCACGTCAAGATGTATTGAAAGTATTAATTTTCAATATATTTCAGGCGATGTAAATTTTCATTCGCAGTTGTACAGAAATTTTTTTGGTATTCCATGTTTGAAATAATTTTTTCATTTCTTCCACTTCAAACTGTTCTATAATCGCTGTTTGTTATCAGAAATATTCGTGTATTGGTTGAAAAACAAAACTCGTCTCTATACACAATGCATTGAATTTCGAATCCAATCATCAATTTGTATGACAATGTCAGATGTGTACCTGCTAAAAACGTTTGATTTTATTTCAATACTCAAATTAAATAATTGGTTGACCAACAATGTGTGTGAAATATCCATTTGTTTTATCAAAATCAATACGAGTTTTGCAAATTCAATGAATATCATGTATAACCTCAACTATTTGGTAGTAATAATGCTTTCATTCACCATTTAAAGCTCTTTGAAATTTATATTTTATAATGAAACCCCAGAAATATCGATTTTATTGTTACTTCTGCTTCTTTGTACTTCTGTTAATTCATTGAAGCAAATTGTGTATAACTCTTAGGCAACCGACTCTCTCGCAAAATTTTAAGCAGCTCTTTGGAAAGTAGACGTGATACCAGCCAAAAAATGTATTGCTCTATAAGATTCCTAAAATATTTCAACTTTCCTCTATGAAATCGAATGATATATTATGAAATATACGTTTGTTCAAAAAATAAGATGAATTTTCATTTCTCTCAAAAAATATTTATTTATTCATCAATTTCTATTTCATCTCCTTCAAAGTAGTTCCTCTCAGATGTGACACACTTGTGGCAGCGTTATTTTCAATCCTCGAAGCATATCCCTGAGCTGTTTCAGCGATTCGGTGTTTTATCTCCTCAATTATCGCTAAACGCCGTCCTTTCATGAGACTCTTCAATCTTGGGAATAGGAAAAAGTAGTCGCAGGGTGATGAATCCAGTAAATACGGTGGCTAACGTATGATTGCGGTGTTGTTTTTGGCTAGAAAATTACGAACGAGCAATGAAGAGTGACAAGGTGAATTATCATCCTAGAGAAGCCATGGATTGTTTACCAAGAAGACCCGACTTTTTTTTCTTGTTAATTTTCGCAAGCGGCAGATAACTTGACAATTAATCTAACTTGGCGTTTTTTTTTTGGTCTTTACTCTCCTGGTATGAACTTTGGTTTCAATGTCATAACCATATACCCATAATTCGTCACCAGTTATAATCCTTTGTTTGGTAGAAATTCAGCAATTTTGGAACGAACTATGCTGCAACACGCTTCATGCCCAAAATTTCTGAAAAAATTGCACTACTTGCATGTCCTCGCTACGAAGGCGTAGAAGGGCCAAAGATTATTCGTTTATTTGATCTCGTAATTTCGACTTTAATCTCGTAATTTCGACTTTCATCTCGTAATTTCGACTTGAAAGTAATAATTTTGACTCAAAAGTAGAAATATGGTTTCTTGAGTGCATTATAATTTACTCAATTCTTTTATTGATATCCATTCATCTTGAAATGAAATATATTGAATAATTTCTCCTACGACTATTTACCTATAATCAAAAATGTAATTGGTGAATACAAAAAAACTATTAATTCAACTTGATGTAAAAAAATTATAACAGAAGATTTGTACGTTATCAAATTTTCTCGTTATCTGATTATATATTTTGTTTTTCTACGTTTTGAATATCTAAAAAATATCAAATTGCACGGTATGTCCATAATTTTTTTACTTATACACATTTGAATGTCCATATTTTTACTTGTTTGCCTCGATAAACTACACAAAAATTTGGGGAAACTCGGGTAGCAAAAAAGTATAACTTACTGAATAGAAGGATTCCTCGAAAGAAACAAGTTTTTTGATAATAAACATAGTTAACCTGTCGAAATACCTTGATTTTTCTCATAAATCTCAATTTACACACTATTTTTTTGTCATATATTCCTTTTTTTTTGTGTTTTCAAAATACTCCATAACTCCTTGAAATTTGTTCCACATATATGTATCCGTACTGTGTAATGCAAAGAACATGATGAAAAACGGTGTTAGCGTCAACATATGAGTCACCCAATTAGCAATTTTTTTTACTAATGATGATGACGTTTATAATCTTGTTGCTTCGTACTTTTCATTAGGATTCCAACATAAAGAAATTTTAACATTTTGGAATTTCAGAATGTTTTGCACAAAGAACAAATTTCTCTTCGGACCTTGAAGAGAAGGTTATTTGAAATGGAACTTTACAGGCCTAAATATTTTTCAAGAATAGAAGATATAGTTGTATACATAGAAAACGATTTGAACATTGCTGGTCAACTTTATGGTTACAAATGGATGCATTTACGTTGCTTACAAAACAATTTTATTGTAAAACAGAAAGTTGTTCGAGAACTCCTTAATTTACTGCATACAGTTGGAGTTGAAGTGCGCAAAAGAATTCTGCTTCGAAGCAGGCAATACGACAATAAAGGTGCAAATTATCTCTATGGCATGTCGATTCATATGATAAATTGAGACCCTACGGTATCTGTATTAACGGCTGTATAGATGGTTTTTAGAGGCAAATCATGTGGTTGAAAGTACGATCAACCTCAAGCGACCCTAAGGTTAGAAAAAATCATTAATTCTGAATCAATCAATACTTTTAAGAATAATCATTTTAAACTGATGTTGGAAAAAAAAACAAATATTTCAGTTAAATGCACATTTTTTAAAATGTTCGTGTCAACGTTACTTCATCAAATTTAATCACACTATTTACCATTTCTCATCTTTGCACTTGAAAAAATGTGTCATTTTGAAGATCGTATCATCGTCACATTTGTCATGATCAACACAATAGAATGAAATAATGCAAGTTGATTTCTCTGTGATGTTCGTTTAGCTGCCGATTCAAATTTTCCACATGAATTCACAATTTCCTAGGTAAATGAAGGATATTTCTTAGAATGGAGGATGTGCCAGAACATTACAAACCTATATAGGCACTGAAAATGGAGTAATGGAGAGGATACAAAAAGCCTTTCATGAAATATTTGCTGAATCAACAAATCAACAATGTTTTTTGTATGGAAAAAGCATGCACAATCAAAGGATAAAATCTTGTGTGTGT
>WOGP01010989.1:0-10109 GCA_015342065.1 Leptinotarsa undecemlineata
GAATTCGTATATTTTATTAGCAATTTTCAATGTTAGTACACTTGTCTCGAAAATATTTTCACACTGTCAGCTGTTCAGCATGTTTTGCTTTTCACAGAAGGTTGAGAAGATGTGAATAGCGATGCCTGGCTCTGAATGCCTCTCCCTGCACATCAACATTCGATGAAAATGTTGGGAAAGTGGAGAAAATTGTTGTCAAGAATCGTCGAATCACTATTATGGAAGTTGCTGAGAATGTAAGCATATTGGATTGCTCATGCCATGCATTTCATTCGGAAGTTTTGGGCATGGAACGTGAGGCAGTGAAGTTATGTCCAACATTACTGAATATTTACCAAAAAAATTTAAGAGGGTCATAATTGGTTACGACAAATGGGTATAGGGTTGTGACATTGAAACTGAAGTTCCAATTGAAGAGTCGAAAGGACAATAAGAAGTATATGATGTCGGTACTCGGCCGGTACTCGATGAAAATCCATAACTAACGGATTGAAAAATCACTTTATTTTGATATTTTCACTAAACGCTTTCACAAAAACGCAACACATGTTTCTCCATACAATGACTTCCTCGGACGTGTCTTAACTGACTAATTCTACACATTCAATATCGAATATACCTTATTCTACACTTTGAAGTACCTACATTTCAAGTACCTGATTTTAACCTGAGTTTGTAATGAAATTACCTGTGCATGCCCTAGTTTCTACATTTGAAAAAATATTCAGGAAAGGGAAGCTATTCAATTTTATTTGATCATTCAGTGAATTACCCGAATTCCTGGTTCTCTTGATTTGTAATCATTCTAAAAGGTTAAGTTTCAAACTTGAACTCAAGTCCTTCTGCTGAAAGGTGGTTTGCTAATGTGGAATTGGTCTTTCTATTAACTTGTGGGCTCTTGCACAAAACTGTATATTGGCCAAACAGGAAGAACATTTTTCTAAAGGATTGAAGAGCATCAAAGTAATTTATTAATAGAAAGATCAATTCCACATTTGCAAACCACCTTTTAGCAGGAAGACAAGAGTTCAATCTTGACTACGATGTGTTACATTCAGAATAGAAGAGTTCGAAACTGAATCTTGTAGAATGTTCAGAAATCATTGGATTCAGAAATTTGCTTAATTTATTGAATGATCAAATAGAATTGAATAACTCCCTATTACTGAATATTTTTTCAAATGTGGAAACTGGGACATTCATTACAAACTGAGGTGAAAATCAGGTACTTGAAATTTAGGTACTTCATATTGTAGAATAAGGTATATGAAGCATTGGATATAGAGAATCAGTTAGTAAAGACACACCCGAAGAAGCTATTGTATGGCGAAACTCATGTTGATTTTTTTTTAATCGTTTAGTGAAAATCTCACAAAAAGGTGTTTTTTGAATACATAATTTATGCATATACATCATGTATCGGCCAAGTAGTATTATATTGAAGTTACGCATCGCTTGCGATAATCAATACGAAGAAAACTTCCAATATTGTGGACAAAAAATTTATGGATTTTACATAAAGATAATAAACCTACTCACTCGTTAATGCTTATTCGTAACTTGTCACCAAAAAAACAACACCGTTATCCTGCCTCAGCCACCATATTCACCAGATTTATCCCTCATGCGACTTTTTCCAGTTCAGATTGAAGAGACCCATGCATGTCAGAACTGATTCGTGGATTGGACAAAGTGTCAAGTTAAACATTCTCAACCTTTGATTTGTGAATTTCAACCGCAAATGGAAAGGTTTCAAGAATAATAATCTATTTTCTCAGATCAGCAGTGAATATTCAAATACGACATATGGATAAGTTTCATTGATAGTTCAAGTGCTTTTATTGAATAGTGGATTTTCAATTCTTGGAGTTCGACTTGCTTCTTTGAAATGATTTTTGGAGTAGCCGGATCCAAAAAATATTATTGAGGTATTAGCTCCTCTTCAGGATGAAACTATTTTCTTGAATAATTCAACGGTTCAGTAAATCAGTAACTCAATTTCATTTAAGAATAGGTTAAAAATCGCACTTAAATGCATCCTAATCATGATACGGTTCGCATTGATGGTGGCAAAATTGATTCTAAACTTTTTGGATTGAAAGTAAATGAACTCCCAATGGCTTGAGCATCTGAATTTTGAAATATTCAGTTGCTATAGAAATACCGAAAATAATGTAATTGTTGCTATGATATTCATCAATCAATTTTTATTCTCAAGGAAAATCAAAACGGCGACACAATTCTCTCTAAAAAAAATGGCGAGTTGTATTAGTTTGGTTAATGAACATAGGAAAGAAAAAAAGTTCGTCTTAACTGAATATTTCTGGGTAAAACATTGATAAAGATAGAATAAATCATGACAGAACACTAATTAAAAAAAAATTGGACATTTATTTCCCAAAAGTCATATCAATTGAAAGAAAGTTTTTATTATAACTTGCTGAGGATGCGTATAGAGAAAACTACTAGAAAAACAAAAATTGCTAGATAATTATATATAGATAATTGGAAAGTTCAGACACCAAATGAAAATTCTACAACAAAAATTACTAAGTGTGATTTTCATTCGACAGATTTTGAACTTGTTCTTTCGAATTTCAAATCCATATTATGTGTGGTTGTATTTTTATTCGTTTCTGCTTCATTGCATTAGCAAACGAACTTTTGAGCTCAGTACCCATATGACTAATGAGGTGATAAATGTATCTACCTATACGGTCTTTGAAAATTTCAATTTCAACACTAATCTTCCACGTGATAATCCCATCTCTGCATTGAGTGCTCATGATAATTATTTCATTTCATATGATGTTTCAGTAGTTTTTGGTAAGATGTTTCTTTTCACTGAAAGTTTCTCATCGAAAATTTTTCAGAAGTGTATTGACTTTTTCAGACGATATTTCAGCATTTTCTCTTTTGGAATAATCTTTACAGTTAAGAAAAATTTCCAAGTGTGAAATAATCAGTCTATCCTTCATAACCCTCAAGAAAGTCAAATCAGCCAGACATTTTCTTTCAGTTATATTGTTGAGAAATATAAGACATAATGTGAATCGTCATGAAAACACAGTGGAATATCTACGACCCTAGTCACAAAAATACGTATATGAAAACTCTAATTCCAAAACTGATTCTTCGAAAAGGAAAAAAATTATATTATTTGAGAATCCAGACTTCACCGTCAAATCTGATCAATTTTTAAATCTGTCTGTTTTAAAATGTTTTTTCGTCAATCATCTGTCTTCTATCTTCCAACGACAACCCTCAAAAGTCTAAACTGGTGCGATCTGAGAATAAACGAGGTCTTACCGTTTAACTCGCGATTCCTAGCTCATGTAGTTATAATTTGAAAGGGGAAAGTATTTGTCTCGGCAGGGTTGCTTCATTCGATAGCAATATAGGTATATCACAAATGATCAATAAAATACAATTACCGTTATTAGAGAAATCAAAACTGTTAAGCCGTGGTCGAATGAAACTTTTAGTATCAAACGTTTCGTCTGCCACTGCGGCAGACATAAGTGGTAAGTGCGAGGACGTAGGTTATTCCTAGAATTCTCAGCAAAACTCCGGCCGTGAAAACCTGTTTTTACAATTTTTCAATGATAAAACATAAGCACAACAGGAAAATCTCTAAGAAGCTCTTAGAGCGGTGTGCCTTCGTGAAAGTAGTGATCTACATTGGATTTGAATTGCAGAGGATTGAATATATTTGGAAAACGTTCTCAGGAAGTTTACTCCTCATAAACGCAGTTCTCCAAATAGAAGAGTTCTTGAACAGTGAAGTTCGAGGTGTATTGAGTTGAACCTCAAAACAATGAGCAGACACAGTCCGTCGCGTATTTCTGATATGTTCCGCTCTTGGTGGATTCAAATGTACCAAGTCACTTGAACACTTCCTGTGAAAGTATCTATAGATGCTTTTTTTGATGTTCTAGACTATCAAGAATGCCAGTGATATTCACGCCTTCAATTAGGCGCATGGCTTTTTCTGGATGGAATCCAGTGTGTATAGTTTTCAATGCCGTGGATACTCCTGGATTGTGGAGACCATTCCCGGAAGGGGTTACGTGTCTTTGGCAGATATAACGTATCCAAGGAAGTTGACTTCTGGCTCTCCAAAACATCAATTGGATGTGTTGGTGGTGATGCCGGACTCCTGGAGACATTCGAACAACAGTCGGAGAAGTTCCTCGTATTCTTTTCTGGCAATTAGCTGAACGCTATTAATCTTCCAGCCAGAAGGAAATACCCCGTTCTTGTTAGGTTGCAATTTCTGCAAAATTGATATTGCTATAAGGTTCATCCTAATAACCCTAAATAACTCCTTTCGAAAACTTTCTTTCGTGCATTGCCATAAAATAATCCCACATATATTTTCAATCAATATATGAAAACAAAAATTTTGTCAGTATTTGATGATGATCCTTGAAGAATTCAGTCATTGCAGAATATATAAAAATCTTGATCTCTTCAGAAGTTATTAGCAGTATCTTATTTGATGAACCCACAAGTCCTCTTCTCAAATTTTCTTCTTAATTGAAATTATTTCTCATCATCCCTCTTGAAACGCCACATGCTAAATTAATATTCCTCAACATAAAATGTGTGTTATGGAGTCCTTTGTAATTTCCTTTTCGCCAACAAAGTAATAATTTCTCTTCCTCAATAGGTTTCATAAAATTTTACAACCCTTGTTCGTTCATATTCAAAATAACATCCCACCAGGGTTAATATTTTTATATAGCAGAACAAAATGTTTATTAGTTTATTGCCAGGCTTCTTAAAACTGTAGTATGGTTGGGGAAACGCTAGAATAGTAATTGTGATACGCTTTGAAAGTTTTATGATTTTGCGTGAAGAAAACAGGGTTGACTCAGTTTCAGGTTCATGTATTGAAATTTTTGATTCAGGAAACACGCACCAGAAGGAGAGTTTATGTTTAGTTTGTTGGATGTAATGTTATGAACGGATATCCCAGAGTAGACACGAATAGACAACATTGAAATAATATTTAGGTGCTGGTAAGTTAATAATTTCGAAGATTATTTTGTAATCTGGCTTAAATACCACATCAGTAGCTTTGTATCTATTATGTTGAAAATATTTTTTAAATGTTTTCAGTGAATATCTCAGACAAAATTGTAAGAAAGCAGTTATTATTGTGGATACTGTTGTGATTACATATTTGTGTGAAAAATATTTGTTGAAATTATCTGGGTTTTGAATATTCTTCAATCTTTTTTAACGAATAAATCCAAATTGATTGAATTTAGATAAGAAAAATCCGAGCTGATGATTCATTGTCAAATAGTAGCAAACTTTTCGTCTTCTACTGCGGCAGATATCATCAGCAAGTTGATTGCTGGAGCGAAAGTTATATTTCGAAGTTCTATCAGCGACTGACTCAGTCTTACTGAGCCTCAAAATAATAGACCCTATAGGAAATGGCTTTTCATTAAGGCATATTGAAGTGATTCTTTCTGTTTTTTTGTATATAACCTTTCACAATCTGAAAAATAAATGAAGATAAATCAATAGAGAATCTGATGAAACTGATGATATTCATCATAAAACATTGTCAGTCACCTTCAAACAAATGTTGAATATCCGGTTCCAACCCAGAACCAGCGACTTATTCTGAGGGTATGAGAAGATTACGGTCTAGCTTACCAAGGAAGAAACTCACCTCAGTTTTTTGTGCAGAGTGAGAGACAACGACATCACCAGTCATCACCTGTCGACGATTGTGGACACTAACAATCGAAACGTCGTGAAGTAACTTGGCTTGGAATCTCTTAATTTTTCATTTTTCAATTTTTATTCAATTATTAAACTTTTTACTGAGTTTTTTGCTTGATATTGTTATTTTCAGCTACTGTATTGGTTCTTTTAGGGATTTCAAATCATTTTATATAATATTAGACAATGGGAGTCCGAACTAATGAAATCGTCAATCACCTTCAAGCAAAGAGATTCTGATGAAGTTGAATGAAGGAAAAACTGAAAAGTTCACTTCGAAAAGGTACTGAGAAATATAAAGGGTCCTGCAACAGTGGCGCGGTGTTCTATATCTCTATTTAGGAACCAGACAGGAATTAATAGATATAGATAGGATAGGTAGGATATAGATAGGAATTGGAGTTATAATTAAAAGTGGTATAAAACATAGAAATTTTAATTTCTCTTTTCTCCTACCACGTAGTAACGGCTACATCTATCAATTTATGAATTAAAATTTCTATATTATTACCTTATTACTCGAGCTCGACAAAATAAAAATATTGGCGGTCACACAGGGTGTTCAATTTTTTCTGGGTGGATCCCAAATGTGTTTTTTCATATGGCAACCTTTATTCTTTATCGTTTTTCCGGTTTCTACATAGAAAATGAAAGACACTTTATATATATCTTTACTTCAAAAATTTTGACGCTTTTCGAGATATCTAGCATGACAGGTTTTTTTTCCAATATTCGTCACTCAGAATATTTTAAATTATGAAGTTGTGCCAAGTCTAATTTAATTTTTTTGTCAACTATTCTACATTGTTAACTCTCTCAAACGATAAATCTGATATCTACCTGTGATATACAGGGTATGAAAACCGCTTGCCACATATTGTAAATCAATATTTGCAGTATCTTCCTTATTTTAAATGGAAACCCTGTATATTATTGATCCATAAGAAGCGCCAACGAAACTTCTACAAATATCATTCAATATTTCCTATGGCTAGGTTCCTCAGTATTTTTTTCAAATAATGGTAGTTCATCCTATTTCTACGCAATAAACTCGATGAAAGACTTTTTTCAAAGCGAAATTCATTTACGATTGATAAGAATGTACAAAAGATATCTTGTTTGCATTTTGTATATTATAGCGTGTCCTATGGTTTTACAAAATTTTTTTTTCTAAAAATGACAACTCTTTATTATATCGCCATAATATCAATGATTTCTTTACTATGAAATCCATATGTGATGGCTGTGATCGAGATATATGTTATGTTTATAACACATTTATTCTCTAAATAAAACACCCTGCAATTTCTTCATTTGATGCATAATTTTTGTCCAACCTTTCCTTAAAATATCGTCCCATGCCTAAAATTACAAGTTTTCAATTACACCGCAAAATGTACGTTCTTGAAAAATTACAATAATTTCAATCTCGAAATTTGTGCCATATTTTTTCGGTCTGAAACAACCTTCAACGAATAAAATAAAATTAAACGATTTGTTGAAACTGGATGTATCAATTATTCTAAACATGAGCGCATCAAGTCAGCTACTAATGAAGATAATGAACTGCAAGTTCTTCTTGCTGTTGAAGAAGATCCTAGTAGGAGTCAACGACAAATTTGTGAAATAGTGGATATAAGTGAGAGATCAGTGCAACGAGTTTTGAAGAAACATCGATTTCATATCCATCTCATACTACTGTATGCCGATTTTGAGAAAAAAGTGAGATTTTGCAATTGGGCAATGGGAAAAATTCGTCAAAACGAATATTTTTTCAATAACATTTTATTGTCGGATGAATCAACATTCCATAAAAATGGATTTGTGAATCGACATAATTACCATTATTATTCGACAGAAGATCCCTACTTATTGAGACAGGTGGACTATCAATATAGGTGGTCGATAAATATCGGGGGAGGCGTCATTGGAGAATATGTAATTGGTCCATACTTTTTCAGGGACGTATGAATGGAACAATGTATGTGCACCTGCTCACTTTTCGGCAGAAGTGAAAGATCATCTGAATGAAATATTTCCTAATAAATATTTAGGACGGGAGGGGCATGTACAGTGGCCCGCTAGATAACCAGATTTAACAAAACTGATTTATTTTTATGATGATACATAAAATATATGAATAACGTCGAGCCACCAGTTTCTTCTGAAAATATGCGAATAAAAATAAAGAATGCTATTGACAGCATTACACCAGCTGTCAGAACAGTCTTTCAAACATAGCATTTAGCTCTGCGTTCATGAAAATGGAAGACATGTCGAACATATTTTATAAAAGTTTCATTATCAACCTTCATTAAACTCTTCGTTTTTTAGTTTTGTGGTTTGTCAGTTGACAAATTTAAATATCTAGAACTCAAGCCATGAATTCATGAATATACACCATAACATGAAAAAAAAATTAGTAATATTCACAATGTTTTTTCATTTATTCTTGTTTGGTTTGATATTGCACGACTTATAGGAAAAATTCTGCATCCAAAAAAAAAATTATTTTCCATTTAGAAAAATGTGATAGATATATACATTTATTTCGTAAAAAAATATTTGTTTGGACACGCTATAATATACAATATTGAAACAAGATACCTTTCGTACATTCTCATGAGTCGTCAAATGGATTTCGCTCTGAAAAAAGTCTTTCATCGAGTTAATGGCGTAGAAATAGGAAGAACGACCATTTTTCGAAAAAAAAAATACTTTTTTAAGAAAAACTATCAAACCTAGCCACAAGGAATACTCAATGAAATTTGTAAAGGTTTCGTTGGTGCTCCTTATGGATCAATAATATTTTGGGTGTTCCATTTAAAATAAGGAACATTCTGCAAATTTTATTTACAATATGTGGCAAGAGATTTTTTATACCCTGTATATCACAGGTCGACAACATATATCGTTTGAGAGAGTTACCGCTATAGAATATTTGGCCAAACAAAATACAATTGGACTTGGCACAACTTTATAATTTCAAATATTCTGAGTGACGAATATTGGAAAGAAAGCTGTCATGCTAGATATCTCGAAAACCGTCAATATTTTCGAAGTAACAATATACATGGAGTGTCTTTTATTTTCTATGTAGAAATCGAAATAGCAATAAAAATATAGGTAGCTATTTAAAAAAACACAGTCGGGATTCGCCCAGAAAAAATTGAACACCCTGTGTGAAAGCCAATACTTTTATTTTGTAGAGCTCGTGCAATAAGGTGATATTTTAGAAATTTAGATTCCTATCTGGTTCCTAAATTGAAATATGGAACACCGCGCCACTGTTGCAGGACCCTGTATACCAATGAAGAGTCCAATTCGTCACTAACTTGTTGTATTCATAAATTTTGTCTCAAAATTGAAAAAATCAATCGCAAAGAATAGAATTTTTATACTCAACTTTCTTTAGTAGTCGACGGTTCGTAAAAACAATTTTTTTCCGTTTTCAAAACCTAAAATACATTTTAAAACTTTCACCTCAAATTGTGAATACGAGTAACTTTATTTCTTTTGACACACATCAAAAGAATGGAATGTCAAGATGTCATATGCATTCATAATTGATTTTTCAAATAGTTTGTTCGATCTGATTTCACCACTATTATGATCTAGGTATTAAATAACTGAAAGGAAATGACATGCATACAGGTTCAAAAAAGGCGACCTCCTTATGATAGATAATTACAGACAAATTTCCTTACTGCCCACTTTCTCAAAAATTTTGGAGAGAGCGGCTTATATTATATTAATAGATTTTTGAAGAAGTATCAGGTAATTACTTCTTCTCAGAATGGCTTTAGAAAAAATAAATCTGTGGAAATAGCTACAAATCAACTCCTAAATTTTGTGTATTCAAAACTTGACCAGAATAAATAAGTCGTCTCAGTTATGTTCGATCTGTCCAAAGCCTTCGACAGTATTGATTTAACAATTGTCAGGGATAAACTTTATTACCTAGGTATCAGAGGAAGCATGTTGGATTGGATAGAATCTTACTTGCAAAATCGATCTCTTATTGTAAAGATGAGCACAAATCTGTCTAGTAGATCAAATATTCCGTTGGGAGTTTCGCAGGGATCTGTTATAGGCCCGCCCGCTAATTTTTTTATTATACATTAACGATTTGCCGTGTCATATCAGTAGTGGTAGAGTAGTTATTTTTGCTGACACCACCGTCACTAAAAAGTGCACTCCACATATTAGAAGAGATTGAGAACTTATGAGGTGTTCAAAACTAGTGTTAGGAGGTACTTGGTGTCGGAAGGATTTTATAGTGCGAAAGAATTCTCAAACAGGTAATTTTGCCCAATCATATTTTTAAATTGTTAAATTATATTTTTAAATTGTTGGTAATGTAATAC
>WOGP01010990.1:0-10109 GCA_015342065.1 Leptinotarsa undecemlineata
GATTTATTGAATAAAATGAAAAGAGGAGTTGATAAAGTATATACACACTGTTTAAGGAAAAATGAAGGAACACCATCAGGTCCACTCGAAAATTTTGATTTCAAGTTACATATAGTTTCAAATATTTTTGCTAATTCCAATGTACCAAATGATAAATCTAAAGTTTTTTCATACAAGAATTGCGTAGGATCTGGATCAGATTCCACGTAAACTGTAGAAAAGAATCTAGCAAACAAGTGGACGGTACTCGACATATTAGTAGAATTGTAGTCATTATAAGTCATTGCATTTGGCATATACATGGTATTTTTCTTATCATTAACAAATTTCCAGAAACCTGCTGGGTCATTAATTAAGTTATTTTCAACATGTTCTAAATAGGTGACATAGCAAACTTTCGTAAGAATTTTACACTGTGATCTCAGTTATGTGAAAGCTATATAGTCTTCATTTCGATGGTAAATCTTGTAATTTTTGTGAACTCGCTTTTTCTCTATAATTATCTGTTTCAGTTCTGATGAGAACCATTTTGGGAAATTAGACGGTTTTAAAAGTTTCAATGGGACAAATATGTCAATAGCCTGTTGAATAATCTTATAAAATTCCTGTTTTGCTTGCTGTGTTGGTATCTAAGTATGCGAAAGTACTATTCCAGTTGAATGTTGCCAAAAAATCATTTATAGCTATGTAATTAGCATTTTTAAAGTCATGATAATAATGACTCTCTGGAGAAGACAATTTGATTTTATCATCTTTAACTGAAAAAGAGATTGCAGTGTGATGAATGGTGTTATTAAAAAGAGGATCAACAGCAGGAGAAACCACAACATTATGAATTTGGGAAAATAGCAGATCAAGCAATGTGCCTCTACTGTCCACTACAGAATTCAATTGATAGAACTGCAAGAAACCAAAAGTATTGGCAAGGATATTTCCATTAGAAGTTGCAGGGCATATAGCTTTCAAACCCAGATGATCATTATCCCAAAGGGTATCAGGCACATTGTAATCTCCACACATTAAAAATTTGTGATTGACATATTTGGAACAAAGATCCTCTACTGATGTACAGTAAGCCTGGTATATATCATTATTAGAATTGGGAGGAATATAAATACAACCTATAATGTAGTTATTGTTATAGCTATTATTATAGTTCGACATACAGTTCTTCATAAAAGTTTTCATTAAGCGATCTAACAAGCTTGGACTGAAAATTCTTCGTTACAGCAATCATAACTTCTCCACCTCTGGTTTTATTTGAACTCCTTGATCTGTCAGTTCTATGGATGTTATAGTTCTTCATACCCAATTCATGATCAGAGATATCACTATTCAACTAGGATTCCGTAAGCAATATGATGTCATAATTACAACAGAGGGTATTTATCTGTAGATTCTTGATAAACAATCCCCTAGGCTCTGTTGCATGAAAGTTCTACCAAGTGGTCTTACGCAGTATTAGATAGGTCAATAAGGTCACCAATACTTCTCTTCTTGAATAGCTATTTCATCCAATCATTATTAGGGTTAGGTTGAGAAAAATAACTTTTTAGGGTTTGAGCTAGCTCTATGTTTGTAGGCATCTCTTCTTCAGATGTTTACAAAAACTCTCAACAACGTTGTTATAGAGTTTCACGAGTTCTCAAGTATTCGATCAGGTCAAAGCTGTATTTTTTCTATATAGCTTCTACTTTTTCTTCTATACGGAATATGTCGCTATCAGACCCTTGTTTTGTGTTGTGTTTGAGCTAAGTTAATTAAAAAACTAAAAAATAAAGGAAATAGATAGTTTCAAATGGAGACTGACTTGGTTATTGTTGAATAGAGTTCATCAAAACAAAGGGTTTATTGTATTTATTTTGGAATTGTAGTGCATGAACTTCTCTACTCTTTCCAAATAGTGTTATTATTTTTATGAATCTCTAGATATTTTTACCAATATAGTGCATTCCACGAATGACTGGGCGGGTATGGTGGTGCTTCCCTTCCATTTAAAATAAATTTTCTCAAACTAAATACACCCACAATTAAGTGCAAACCACTAACGTAGCCACATGTTAATGGTTTTATTTGCTGATTCTAAATCTTTAAATATTTGTTGAATATGAATATTAGAAGAATACTATTTGTCAAAGAATAGGACATTACCTTCAAAATACTGAAATAGCTCTCATCCAACTACAAAGAAATCATGCTAAATGCTGATGCGTTTTTATAACTACTTTTTTGTTCTATTTAGAAATGAACAGATATTCGAATACATTCCAAAAATGAAAATTTATTTCGCTATCCACTTTCGTTTCGTCGGTTTTCATTTTACAGTTTGGATGATTTGACTTGGGGTTTTTTTGGTTTTCCATACGAGTTATATGTGTTATTGAATGAAGCGGGAAGTTTGAAAGTTTTTTCTTTACTCCAAAGCTAATTCAGATACTGTACGGAATAAATATAATATCTGAAATTACTTTTCTTTTATCAATATTGAAATTCAGGTACATACATAACTTACTTCCATTCCAGATAAAATATTGATAACAAATATTTTTGAAAACAAATATTTTTGAAAAAAAATTTTCGCTATACAAAGATGTTATTGTATCTCAGGCCTCACAATACGTATTGTGACGCCCACCATACATACACAAAAAGCATAGGTTTTCCTGTTGCTGGTGAAATCTTAGAAAATTTGCTTCCTGTCAAATTGACACTTTGACGTAGATAATATTGAAGAACGGCAGCGAGGTTGAGGAACTCTTCAACCGCTGGCATTTCAAAATACGCCAACGGTGGTGGAGTTACCACTCCTCACTACTCTCTCCTTTTCTTCCGAAGTCGCACGTGTTCCATCTTTTCTGCTAGGATTATTATCGATGGAAGGTCATCCAGGGTAATGGTTCTCGTCTTTCCATACCAAAAACCCAACACTTACATGTGAGTCAGATGTGAGCTTATCCTGAAAAAAAAAATTGTACAATTCTTCAATTCATTTTGTAAAATTCAGAAATTCGATAATCAGTCAACACACAAATGAAGTTGAATCAAACACTTTTTTATTAATTTTTTAACAGTAAACAGACAAACATAACATTTTTAAAAGACAGGAATAGCTATGTTCACATATTATATTTGTTCCACGTCACCAACACCATATGAAACGTGGTTTTGAAAACTATTTCCAAACTGATACCGGAGAAAATCAATTTTTCGAAAAAAAATCCAATATATAAGTAATTTTCTGGTTAGGAAAATTTATTAATGGTATCACGTTGAAACTGCACGGCTCTGATACAATAAATTGAACACCCATCTAAGTGTACTAATAAAAAATGCAATCTTTCATTTATTGGAAGCTTGTGAATGGCGTCGGTGTTTGAAAGTTGTATGCGCATTCATGTTTTCCTTGGAATTTTTTGAAAATGACTTTTACTGTTTGTTACCCAAAAGCAATTTTTTCTTACCAACGGCGACAATTTACTAAAGATATCACTTCGTTTGCAGTGGAAGATTTGATAAAATTTCTAAGTTTCAAATATTTCCCTTGGGCCCATAAACAATATTCCAAACAGGTTAAATTTTCAATTTTTCAGTTGATATGTCCAGAAGAGTACTTCAACCACGCCACTGATGATAACTGCCGCAGTTGCAGTTGAAACGTTTGGACCACGGCAAAACCCGGAAACCAACCAAAACATTGACGCCAGCCGTGAAAGCCTACATTCCTATAGATGTCTGTGAATATTTTCACTTGACAACTTGCCATACCGTGAACCAGAATTGAGATTATTTTCCAATGGGTTTGAAATAATTTGATCATTCATACAGCATAACTTTTATTATATTCGAGGCTTAATTCAGTAAAATTTATTTTATTTTATTCACCGTAAATACTGCCAACCCCCAAAAAATGTATAATTAATTTTTTTCTTCCCTTATTAGCCTTGCAGTAATGACAAAAAATAATTGAAACTGAAAGTAAATGTTCTTGCCGAATCATAAATTCAAATCAATACTAAAATCTGTGTGTGTGTGTTGAAGTGTCGAACATTACCATGATTTTTTTGGCAACTGATATATGAATTGGAATATCAGGTCTGAATATTCCTCAGGAGTTGAATACTATACATTTTCTATTACTTGTATTAGAAATATTTGTAGTGGTTGTCAAGAATTCGAAAAAAACTGCAGTACGTATGATTTGTATTTTTTCAAATACGATCATCGGTTTACAAGCCCAAACTCTTTACAAGTTAGTGTAATATAAAGCCCTGTTTTTCATAAATGGCAAATTTGAAAGACAGCAATTTCTTTGCCACATTACAAATTTATGGTGGGGTAAGTACTCATTAAGATGCCTGTAGACCAGTATAGCGACTACAAAACGCATACAATTTTGCTACAAATCTGTCGACCAATATGTCTCACTTGTTTTCAAAAAAAGCTAGATACTCCTAATATCACTCTTCATGTGACGGTACAATGTTCTACAACGTAAAGATGTAAATTGAGAAGTGAACTATCCCACATAGTCTACAATTTCTGAAACAAAATATCAACCCGGCATTCACCAGTGTTAGATATCTTGGTACACACATTTTTTAATTATTCATTTTCGTTAGATACTGTATGCTTTAAAATGGTCAATTGAATGAATAATCATAACATCTGAAAAAAAAATTTTAATTAGGTGAATTATCAAGATTTACTTATGAATGAAAACAATTCAAACACACCAGTAAAGTAATGAATTTGTTCATCTGTGATTTACCCCGAAGTTGCTGAGTAACTTATCTGGTGACCTGTAATTGGTTTGAAAGTATAGAGTAATAAACCGCTGTCATTTCAATTCCTGACTATAAAGTGAATGAAGATTTTTTAATCCACAACTGATACCCATATCTTTTCCACAAACGAATCATTCATCGTTGTTCATAAGATTAAATTGCAATAAACGATAATACCAGGTGATCATTATTGACACATTTTTCATTCAATATTATTTTATTATACATATTAAGAAAATCGCCTCGGTAATAATAACCTTATGTCGTAGTTATAATTGATCGAAACCACACTACTTCGAGGTAAGTCACGTTACCCGTGGTAGCTTTCAACACCAGTGATAATGAAAATGGTAATGATATAAGACATGCACCAACAAAATTCAGAGAACAATTAACATATGGTTTCATTTTATTTGTTATGAAACTGATCCAAACAAAACACGTTATCTGGCAGGTACGAGTATATGGGTTTTTGACAGATATAAGTTCAGTGTCACAAACCTTAGCTCGAAAAAAATATTACTACCTGGAGTAGAAGTACGGAGAAACTGAAGAATCATTTTCTGAAAGATGAATTATTGATATGCAAAAATATATTTTAAGATTTCTATTTGTTTCTTCAATTTCCAAGTAATCTCTTTTTCAGAACTTGTATTGAATTTTGTCTCATCACTCATCTTCATCAGTCTTTTATTTTTCAAAGTTTAAATGACTGGGGCTACCATGAAAACTTTTCATCAATTCACGCGAATTTTAATTTATTAACACTTTTCTCGATTGCTTCTTAGCAGATTATTTCTCCTTCTCAACTTCCTCAACAGACAGCTATACTTTGTTGTCAAAATTTATATTTTCACTCAGTTGAACGCAATAGTAAGATTATTTTCATTATCTTAGTAGTAGTAGTCTTTGAACTGATTAATCATGAAATAGTGAAGTCAATTTCCATGAATTTATAATTTGTTATCAATAAATCAATAACTTTTTATCAGCTTCAAGTGATTCATTATGAATGATTTTCAGTTTCTGCTTTTTTGTTTTCTTCATGAGAAGGTTTTCCCGATTTTCTCCAATTCTTCACATACAATTGCACTAAAATCTCAATAAACATAGGCATTATGATAATTTGGAAATAATGTACGAAACACTTAAATTGTTCTATTGAAAACTATCTCTATGTCCTAGGTTACATAACTTTCATGTTTATAAATCAACTACATTCAAGCATATCCATTTGGTGTTAACGGCATGGCAGTTGTGATGTGTGTTATGATACAAGTTATTTTGACATTGTTAGATTGGCTACAGTGGATGTCGGAACCTACCTGTCAACTTGTAAGTCTGTATAGAGATGAATAAAAGGGTTGCCATCGACATATCAACGAGAACACATAAGTTTTTTCATTTGATATATAACAGCAGTCTCATGTTCTGGATATACGAGGATAATAGCTCACCAATCCACTAAAAATCAGGGCTACTCGCAGACTCCAGGGTCGAGAGTCGGATAATTGACCACTCTATTTGCTCTCTCTCTCTCTCTCTCTCTCAATTTGCAATCGAGTCAATTTGCTGCGCCAACTTACCAATAATTTGATCAAAGATCCATCTATTTTTATTGCTTCATATCAAATATCTTCATTTCAAGAGGGGGGTATCTACCTACCTTCCTATTTTTATTATATCTATCGTGAAAGTTAATTTTAACAACATTCAAAAATTAAGAGTTATTACATGACCAAACAGGACTGAATCTGGTATTATAATACTAATTGATTTGGTAGATTTTTCGATATTTTTTCTGTCAATACATATTTGCAGATCGATTGAATTTTACTCGTTTTATATCAGGCCAATCAAAATAGTCGTGCCTCCATATAGATAAATTTGTGAGAATGCATGATTTTTGGTGGGATTATTATAGACCGGAGAAACTGATGAATAGGTAAAATAAATTACTTTCGCTATCGGGGAGTCCAAGAAACCGTAACGAATTGTGAAACAGTCGACAGGACTTTCTTGTGTTACATTCGACTTAGTTTTTCAGGTACACTTCGTGTCTGGACGTCCAACTTCCCTATTTTTTAAGTGAAAGAGGGTTTTCCCTGAAATGAAAATTCGAATATTTTGAAGTGTTTTCATATTATATCTCAATCTCACCAGCAATCAGGATCATAATAACGACCGCGAGATGTTGATTAAAAATGAATTTATTACTTTTATTCGATTAAAAAAAATCACGAAGATTTTTTTTAATTTCTCATGTGTATATTAACTTACAAAGAGAAAAATATACACAAAGAAAAAATATATATACAGGCCTTGAGATGTTTACGATGTAAGGTTTCTCCGGTATTTTTTTTATTAGATGACCTCGATAAGTGTAATTCTTGTAACTTTTCAAAAATGATTAGTCTGGTCCATCAGATATTGCCATGAATAAGAAAATGTTAAAATTATCAATTGATTGTGTAACCAAGAGGGAACGTCTTTGAAGCTTCATTCATATTTTTGAGAAGGTAGACAGGAAATGTTTATATGCCTTATGCGTCTCCATTGTTTGTTCGAAACTGAAAGTCAAACAGCACCTGTGGTGAATTTTGATATTCAGGTAGGTCAGGTGCACACCTTTATAACGTGTCTAACCTTTTACGCGCCTCTTCTGATAGCGTTTTCAACTGAGTTTTTTAAAGCATTGGTGGAGCGAGAAATTATTTAGGGATGGTGCGAAAAACGTTTGATACAAAAATAATCTGATCTCTGAATTCGAGGGAATCTCTCTGTTGAGGGACTTTCAATCCCATGAATATATCTTCAAGACGTCACTGGGTATTTAATTACACTTTACAAGTCATATATCTAAAACATATTAAAAGCTTCCACCTGACATCAAAAACATCACGGTAGAGCCGTGATGTTTTCGCCTCACGTCTATATATAATGTTACGCATGCATATGAGTTATCAAATTTGTATATGATGTTCTCATTTTTTTTTTCTTCTTTGGTCATTATCAGTGTGAAATCAATAATCACTATGCATTTTTTATTGTGTTGTATCACATTTAGTATTACATGCATTTATAAAATTTGGCTTCGCTCCGCATGCTTCACTGCATGCTTCACCGCATGCCACTTGCCTGATTATGGATATCTGCATTTACTGCAGATACCCATTATCATCAGGCAGTTCATAAAAATTATAACGTTATCTGTTACGGAACTACTCATGTCTAAGTATTTCAGTAGATAGTATCATTTAATTTGGAACCAATGAATGAACCAAGATAGCGTTTACCCAGACGACGGGTGTGACGACAGCATACATGATTTAGAACCTACAACCCTGAAAGCTGATACCTAAGTTGTGCATTAATAGATAGAAATGAAAACTCTGGCATGAAATGATTTTATTAAAAACAATTTTTACATACCAGAACAGAAAATACTCTCTCGCGTTTCGCTATCCAAGTAAGCATCCTCATATATGACTGAAAATGTTCTAAAAGAGTTTTTGAAAGATTTGGTTTACATTGTGAAGTACGTCAAATAATCCAAAGCAGTATTCAGATGAACATTTGTTCGACCTCGAGTATTCCAATGAAGATGATTTGCAACCATCTCCGTGTGTTCAACCAAAATATACATCAGAAGTTCTGAACATCTTCAAAAAAAAGAAGTAAAATTTACCCAGTGAGAAAAACGAACAAAAAGAACATATAATCAAATGGAGCGATAAAGAATCTTTGTTTGCCGTAAAATCTGAATGTAATACAGAAGCTACACCACACACTGAATAAAATCAATATTCATTTTTTACTTTTTTCATGGCGAATCGATGCAGAATATTGTTATGGTATGTTAAAGGTAAATAGTGTTGAGATAAACAGTAAATACAGTTTTAACTTTCCAAGAGCGGCTTGTATTTTTTTATGGACTGCTTATTTCTGATAATAATGTTCCATAGTTTTTCGCTAATAGCATTCATCCAAATTGTTTTGATTTCATTTTGAAACACTTTGATATGAATTACAAAACAAAAATGTATTCAGTTAGACTACCTCATCTCCTGAAAATGCCAACTGTTGTAGTTCTAGTATCTTGTTTTGGATTCAATGGATTGATGGCAATTCTACCTTTCAGCTGAATGGAAAATTATAAATGGAATGAATGAAAGAGACTTAGGGAATTTGTTAACTAGTACTTCAGATGTTGAATAATAATAGTTCTGCCCTCACCATTCGCAAATGATCTATTGAACTAGAAAAAAAAATTAAAGCCGGTGAGCCGTCGTCGACTGGGACTTAGTATCCAACGTTCCATTACATGATATAATAAATGTAAACATAAATGAAAAAAATATTTGCTGATGATACGGGTACGTCTTTCATCTGAATATCATTGGGGGATCTGAACACCAAATTGGTTACGAATTAAAAAAAATCAGAGACTTATCAAATTATCACCTATTCACAATCAATGTCGCTAAAACAAAATATATGTAACAGGAATCAAAATGAATCTATAGACTGTATCGAGGAAAGATACATACGTATGAGGAAATAAATATTTTGAAATAAAATCTTCGGCTAATAGCACTGGATATATCCGACAGACATTTACGCAAGATACCTCACAGAGGTTAATCTTTCAGGTATTTCTTATTCATCCAACAGCAGGTCCGCTCTGAAATCAATCGGGTTGATCACCTACAGACGGGTTTCGAGGTATCACCTCTCGTCAGTGCAAGAATGATCCGAGCCAAACAGTAGTGTGTCTGGGTCTCGATTGATTTCAACGCGGATCGACTTCATGTATGAAATCTTTGTCAGAGGAAGATTGTTAGTTAGCAACATCTCATAAAAGGTGAAACTGGAAGCTGTGACGTAGAATAAATCCAAAACAAGTACCTTTCTCAATCACCAGGAGATAACTTCTTCTCCTGAAGACGCCAACTTTGTTAGGATGGCATTTCTAGTGATTGAAAAAGGTGCTTCTTTTAGATTTAGTTACTGCTCCATCTCGTGAACAAAGTCCCATGTACCAATACTCTAACAGAAATCAAAATAAATTTGAGGACTATATCGAGGAAAGATATATACTTATTAGAAAGTATTAGCAGGGAAAGTAGTTATTTCCCGGCAGACATTTACTAGAACATACTGTGTATTTACGTTAAGAAAGATGAATATTTCGAAATTCCATCACTTTACCATGCCAAAAATTTCAAAGAGATGACACGAATAACTATGGGATTGGAACCTTTGGTGTGAAAGTTGAATAACTTCTTTGATC
This sequence comes from Leptinotarsa undecemlineata, assembly GCA_015342065.1. NCBI lineage: Eukaryota > Metazoa > Arthropoda > Insecta > Coleoptera > Chrysomelidae > Leptinotarsa > Leptinotarsa undecemlineata. The sequence continues at coordinate 10,078 of WOGP01010990.1, forward strand.
AATTACCCAAACACCAAACTAATATTTTTGCA
>WOGP01010992.1:0-10109 GCA_015342065.1 Leptinotarsa undecemlineata
TACATCAAGTTCAATCAGGAATAGTGGCCCCCTTAGTGGAACCCTATAAATTGCACAAAAAAAAGTCACTCACCAGTTGCTCTTGAATATGTATTAAGTTACCTCTTGAGGGTCTTTACGTCCACGAAACCTCTCGATTCCAAAATAAGTAACAAAGGAAAAGGCACAATTTCGTATACAGTATTTTATCCGCCCTGTAGTGAATATTATTGACGGAAAGATCTTCCTAATATCGCTTTGAAATGCTTCTTCCCCACAGATATTGAACTCTTTCACAATCAGGAGCAGAGACAAAGATGAAAACCAATTCCTTCTCAACGTTGAAGCCCTCAACTAACATAATAAGCCACATTCTACTCCTACATAACATCCCTACTTGAGTTCTCATTTTGGTAACCTTCCATATTCTTGTAAGTCAAGTAGATAAGTTCCATTACTTCAAATTTTATTGCACAATAGAGAAAAAGGTCCAATTTCGAAAAACCAATACATTCATACGACCAGAAGAGAACTTGTTTTTCAAAATCCAGATCAGCTGTTCGCATTTTTTTCCTTTTCTTTAAATCTGTCTGTTTTTTAAAATCTGTTTTTTCGATAATCAGTTGCCGCCCCCATACGAACGACAACTCTCACAAGTTGAGAAACTTGTGCGAACTAAGGACTAACGAGGTCTTACCTTTTAACGTGTGATTCCTAACACGGATTAATGATTAATTTTTTCAGTGAACGAATTCTCCACTTGAACGAGCTGCGAGCTAATAGCGATCGGCTTTTTCGGACCAATTTAATTTTTGAAATTACCGGGGGACCATTCCAACCGTAACAGTATATTTATTGGTTGGCGCCCTCTCAGCTTACTAAAGAACATCTTGGATTTTCAATCAGATCTCAAGAATTCGAATCCACGCCTTGGTTGTGACGTAGATAAAACTGATGTTGAAACTTTTTTTATAAATTTCATTTTTCAAGTAAGTACGCCACAATAGTAAAAAAGTGATGTCTCAAGATCCTTAGGGCACTTCAATGAATATTTGAAATGAAACCATTATAAAAGACATACGGCTTTCTTTACTCAGATACGGCGCTGTTTTCAAGGTTCGAAAAATCATTAGTACAGCTACCGAACTGAGTCATGGCCGGTGGGATAAATCGTTTCTGCGTAAAGTTCGGTGCGGTATATGATGAAGAATGTATTAGAAATAAATAGAGTTTAAAAAACACGCTTTTGAAGAACATCGAATTGAAAAGTTAAAAATATTTTTTTTTAATTAGCTTTTGGCTTAAAACAATAACGAACGAAAAATACTAGTACACTAGTACTACAAAAATACTAGTACAAATATATGGTACAAAGCGCCCACGCTTCTTTCACAATAATACTAGTATTTTTCATTCGTTTTTGTTTTAAGCCAAAAGCTAGTTAAAAAAAATATTTTTAACTTTTTATCTCGATGTTTTTCTTTAAAAGCGTGTTTTTTAGTTTTCAAATTATATTTAATTTTCGAATTGAAGGGGTTATATTTTTAGGAGTGATTAATTTTTTGGGAAAGAAAGTTTTTGGCTTTCTGCTACACCATCTTGATGCAAAAAAAGGATGAGGGATGATATCTGATTTTTATTCCACAACGAATGTTTGAAATACAAACTGAGTAGAGAAAAGTATCTTCTGTATAATTCAATGATCATATATCAGTATTTGTTTCGAAATAATTTTTTTCTTTCCTGTAATTCAATGTTTATATGAAAGTAGCTGTTTCAGGAGGAATTCCTTTGAGTTTTTGTCTGAAAGTTACTTCTTTGCATGATCTACACATCCATGATCCTTGATTCCTTCCTTTATTTCTTTCGAAGATTCCCTCATCATTTGTTTTTCAAGATGGGGTAGTAGAAAGCCAAAAACTTTTTTTTCTAAAAATTTGTTTTTAATTTTTTAGTTTCGTATGCTATGAAAGCGTATATTTAGTATTTTCAAACTTTATTTATTTTATCTAAACTTTGGGATCAATCAGCCGTATATTGTTAAGAAAAATGATCACTGATATTTGCTGATTCCAGAGAAAACCTGAAAATCATCTACCAAGCTCAAGGCAGCAGGCGCGCAAGGGAGGATTACAAATGAAGCAGCATGCGCGCGTGTTAGTGAATATTAATTTTTTCAAATGGAGAAATACCTGTAAAGTGGGTTCGAATTATTACAAGGAGGTTACGTACAGCGTCATCTGCCCGCGAATAGATCAAACAATAATTTCGATAATTCTGTCAAATACAGATCCCGAGCTTAAGAGTTACAAAGAAACAAACAAACATACATAAATAGAGGTGAAGCTAATAAAAGCGTGTTAAAAAAATACTTTTTTCAAATGAAGAAAATACATGTAAAGTGAGTTCGAATTATATCAAGGAGGTAACCCCGCGAATAATGTCGATAATTCTGTCAATTCTGAAATGTAAAGGAGAGTTACAAACAAACATACATAGATACAGGTGAAGCTAATATAAAGCGTGTAAAAAAGGAATATAAGCTTTCGTTTGCAATTATACGTAGTACAAATTAAGGGGTAAAAAATAAATGGATATTAAAATGTCATTTGGGTTCTTGTAGATATATAAGAAGCAGTTTATGTAAAGGCAAATCTTGAGGGAGGGGATTCTCTGTACTTTCCAGTGTATTTGTGAATTACGTTCGTGATAATTTTATCATGAAGAATATTTTTACAAATTAACAAAAGACAGATATCTATAAAATATACTGTGCCGGCATATGTTACTCAAAACAAATTGAAGGAAACCTCAGCTGATTGCATAACATGCTCATCCTCCATAAAGATAAAACGCTCTCATCACAAGTGATCCGCACGAAGAGGCGATATATACATTACTATATTCCAGATCATTTTACTCAACGCGACGTGTATGAAGGAGATAAATATTTTCCGTACACTGTGAAACTTCTCATATGGGTATGATGAACGTTTATAAAGATATATTCCACAAAACAAACGAACATTGAGCATATTTATAGCCGCAACAACCCCAACACAAAGTTACGTTTACACTTCATATATTATCCTTCGCAACTGTTGGTTAGTAGCGCCAACAACTCTATATTTTCATGAAGTTCTGAATTCCCCCATATTAGTCTTGTTCACGTAACAAATGCCATTTCACATATATTCAGTTCGCGTTTATCGAAAATTGTAATTGAGATATTATTCGATTCGTAATTTCACAAATAGTAATTTAGTATTTTAACCTAACTGCCATAACACATAATTCAAAAGTCATGAACAGTTCAGTTGAACAAAAAAGAGGGGATCGTTTTCTGTGAATATCTCGAAACTTTTGTAGGTATTCAAAATTTGAAACAGCCTAATACAGAGCACAAAATTCACTATAATAACCCTGACTTCTCGAAAGTCAATTAGATCCAATAGTATTAAAACTGAGTTTGGCTGTTTTTCCTGGTCCTAATTCGCAAAGGTCCTGCGGTGAGAAAGTTATCGAAGTGCAAAGATGGTAGTCGGTTGGCGAGAGATCTAGGGAATATGGTTGGTAAGGCAGAACTTCGGAGCTCAATTCGTTTAAATTTCGGACGATGATTTGTGAAACGTGCGGACGGGCGTTGTCGTAGGGCAGGACCCAACCTCTTCTGAGCCGGCTATTGCTGACGCAATTTTCGGTACATTTCGTCGACTTTGCAACAATAAGACTGCTGTAATGGTTTGGCTTGGTACAGTAATCATGATGGTCTTCTTTGATGTATTTTTGCCTTTGTAAAGTGCCAGGGTGGTTAATCGGTGACCACTACTATCCTGAACGTCCCCTGTTATTGTAGAGTTTATACTTTTCATCACATGTGACGATCCGATCCAAAAAGGAATCGTTTGGGTTCCACAAAATCAAAGAAGGGCCAACTTCGAAACATGACAATTTCTGTCAGACAAAACTTTGGACACAACCTACTATGAATAGAATGGTTAAAATACTATTTCTGTCATAGTCACAATATAAGAAATGAAATATTCTGAAATACCTTATTTCTTGTACTCCAGATGGATTAGTCAATTTTATTTCAGAAGGATATGTTGGAAGGGCTTCTGACATCATTATAGTAGAAAATTGTGGCCATCTAGAATGTTTAGGTACCTCCAAATACAGCTGTTATGGCAGACAATGGCTTCAAAGACTTGTCTCATTTGATAGAAAATAAAAAATGTACCCTTATTCGGCCTCCTCCAGTGTTCAAGTCTACAGCAGGTACAAAACATGAGGTGAAGCAGTCCAAAAGAATAGCAGCATTGAGAATTCATGTAGAGCGTCTAATAATCAGATTGAGAGAATTTCATATGTTGTTGCGTCATGCATGTGTACATCACAACTTAGTTCCGATAGTAAATGAAGTAATGGTAACAGCATATAGCATAATCAATATGCAAAACGTTTCATTAAAAAATAAATAAAATTTTCAAGTCTTTTATTTTTATTCATATTGGTGTAGCACACCAGCACACCAGCACACTCAGATGGTACCTTATTTTCAATGTACAAACTCCAAATAGAATGAATATAGGTTACAAATAACTTGGCTGACAACTAAAATTTCAACTTGCTCCTGGTACTATGATTTATTTGATATTTTTACATATAATAGAAAAAATAGCATTACTCCAGAAGTGCATACTTTTTTCCAAAATTTTTGCACAATAATTCTCATCATATTTTATAATATAAATGTCTACTTCCTTTGATATTTCAAAATCATGATGTGCAACACAGAAAATCCCTTTTTTTCTTATTTGAAAAATACATCTGCATTTGGACCCGAGCCATATATTTTGAGGATATAACATCTTTTGAAACATATCTACTCATGGCTTTCTCAGATGATGGACATTTGATTTCAATACTGTAATCAATACTCTCACCATCAGGAGATGCACCAAATACGGGATAATTAGAGTTTAAGATCAAACCACACTCATTAATTCTTAGTTTTATTTTTTTTCGACTTCTTTCAATACTTTTTTCTCTAGCAAACGCCCTCTTTTCATCACCTCTGTGTCCTTTAACTTAATTGCTCCCATTAAACTTTCACATAAAGTGCACCATCCAATTGTTACAAAATTTTGCACCACTTCTATCAATAATAACAGCTTTGTTCCATAATACTTCACAGTGTGGAACAGAGTAGACATTGAAAAAATAGTCATCATAAAAATCAGAAACGCAATAAAATGTTTTCTCTATCAAATATTGATTGAATTTTTTCTTGAACTTGTATTTGGATCATATATTTGGAGTATTCCAAATATGATCAAATTCAGTTTGAAATTATGTATGAATTCGCTTGAATAGAAAAATTGATTAATCAGATTGAAAGAAACCATGCTCAACAAGCGACTCACAAACGTTTTACTTGAACAGTGTGTATATTATTATTATTTACATATATACCTTGAATCGGTCAGATAACATTTATAAGATTACACATCATGTATGTATGTACTGTACAGAAAAGTTTAGTATAATTCTTAAATACCTATATTCATTCAACCTTGGAAATCTGTATGTAATCTAGTAACCCAGACAAATTTGTTTTCGCAAATGACACCTGTTCAGAGAGCTTCATCTAATGAAGAAGGTTTTTGTTTCCTGTTTTCAATGATTTGGTGAAGCAGAAGTTGAACACAGTTTCATTCAAACAAAATAATAAGTTTTTAAAATTTATTTTAACTATCATAGATTCTTTAAGTATTATGTAAATTGTTTTTTAAATTTCATGTCAACAATTTAATACCAAAATTAAACTTGACAGGTCTACTGCTTTTCAAGATGGCTGTCATAGCGACGGGAAGTATATGCGCCTACTTTTCCCGCCCAAGGGAGTGTCCGTGCTGATTGTTAGGTATACTGTGGACGGACAAACAATAATAGAATAGTACAGAACAGCATATAAATAAATTTTGTTGACATGGACTTTGACGTCATCCTAAGGTCCTACAAATTCCGTTGCGTTTTACCTAATTTGAATCTGTCTCGTAATTTTTATGTTTTCAATTATGAACTATTTAAAATTGATAAAGTATATAGTCATGTGAACCCATTTACATTGATCTGGTATCAAAATATATTAAGAAAAAAATTAAAATGAGCTTTTTTATATTACATGCATATGACCTATTGTGTGGGCAGTAACAACCCTGAGTGTTGTTACAGTGATTATCTGGAAGGTATACGTCAGATATTGAAAATAATGTACCTACTTACATATATGATTGAGCCCACCACTATACATTAGGAGATATTTAGAATTATGCGCATTCGCTGAAATGTGAGAAGAGGCACAGCATACACTGAATGATGATTCCTGATGAATTGCTTCAACCCATAGATATTAAAAAAGCAGGCGGCAGGAAACAATGAAAACACTCCGACTTGTTCAACTATCAGCAAGAAACTGCTTTATTAGAAAAAGAACGGGAATACAAAGTAACTGCTACATATGCTACTAGAGGGCGCGACAACTAACATCTTTTATTTTTTAAGCTAATATCAACACCCCCACTAGGTTAAACAATAAAAAATCATTATATTCCAAGAGTCTTCAGAAACTTATAATGCTTAACAGAAGGTAAAGCCTTAGTCAAGATGTCAGCCACCATTTCATTTGTTTGAATGTACACAACATTTATAAATTTGTTAGTAACAACATCTCTGATGTAATGGTGTCGTACATCTATATGCTTTGTTCTTTTGTGATATACAGGATTATTACACAATTTAATTGCGCTTTGATTGTCACAGTATAACTGAACACAATTAAATGAGCCTTTAATTTCACCTAACAAGTTCCTCAGATAAACGGCTTTTTTCGATGCCTCAGACAAGGCCATATACGAGGCTTCCGTCGTTGAGAGTGCTACAGTTTTTTGTTTGGTGCTGTCCCAGGAAATAACACACTCGGAATATTTAAAACAGAAACCAGTATAAGACCTCCTGTCAACTGTGCTGCTACCCCAGTCAGAGTCTACAAAACCCAGTAATTGACCAGAACCCTTTTTATACTTAAGACAAAAATTTCTGGTTTTCTGCAAATATTTTAAAACTCTTTTTGCGGATTTCCAATGACTAACATCAAAGCAACTATTGTACTGACTAAGATAGCTGACTGAGTAAGAAATATCAGGTCTCGTCATTACGGCGAGATACATTAATCCACCAATGAGCTGCCTATATGGTAACAATGAATTACAGTTTTTGTCACCCTTATTTAAGCTTAAACCATTTTCCATAGGAGTATCAATAGGTTTACAGTCAATCATGTTGAATCGAGTCAATAGTGAATCAATGTATTTACTTTGATCTAGGGTTATAACTTCGTTTTTCTTATCAATGCACACACTTACTCCCAAAATATGTTTGGCCTGACCTAAGTCTTTTAGTTTAAAATGGTCTGCCAATTTCTCTTTCAAATCCGTACTTTCGGCTATGTTGTTTGAGAAAATTAAAAAAATCGTCAACGTATAGTGCAATCACAGTAAGAAAACTATTGACATGCTTTATAAAAACGCAAGGTTCAAGAGCTGATTCACTATAGCCTAGACACAACAATATATCCTCGACTTTTTTATACCAGACACGTGACGCTTGTTTTAAGCCATAAAGGGCACGTTTTAACCTTAAAACTTTGCCTTCATATCCTGATTTGATAAAACCCTCAGGTTGTCTCATATATACAACTTCGTCTAAGTGTCCGTGTAAAAAGGCCGTAGTTACATCTAAGTGACTTACGTCTAGACCTAAATCTACAGACAATGCCATTAGTAACCTAAGTGTAGAATACCTAACTACCGGTGAGAAGGTTTCACCATAGTCCACTCCTTCTCTTTGAGTAAAACCTTTCGCCACTAATCTAGCACGATAGCTTTTATTATTTTCAGTATCACATTTTATTTTATATACCCACTTGCACTCAACCAATGTACCGTTCGATGGTAGGTCGACAACTTCCCACGATTCATTTTTCACCAGGTTGTTCATCTCTTCCTGCATGGCCTTTTGCCACTCGTCTTTGTCGTTTCTACCCATAGCCTGTGAGTATGTGGTTGGGAACTCCTCAAAACAGATGTTGCTATCTGCAGCGCTCAGATAAGTAACATAATCCTCAAATTTCTTTTCTTTTTCTTCCAGATCTTCTTACTTCTGTTCGAGTTTCAACATCATCAGCATTGTTTGGAATATAGTCTGGATCTAAATCGTCCAAGTCAGTGAACGAACTGCCTTCACTAATATTCTCAACAGCTGGATTGGAATCTAAATCCCCCACTGCTTCTGACATTCCAACAACTTCTTCATAGTTTACTACTTCTTATGTATTTTCAAATCTTTTACTTGTATAGTCTTCATAAACTATGACATCTCTACTGGTTGTTATGTCATCAATGTCTGGGTTATAGACTCTATAACCTTTGATATTCTCTGAATAGCCAACAAGTATGTGTCTTTTTGCCTTTTTTCAAATTTTGTCCGCTTGTCCTTAGGTATATGCACCATACAGGAACTTCCAAAAATTTTGAGCTTTGACAGGTCCGGTTTTTGTCCTACCCAAATTTCATATGGTGTTTTTCCATCAATACCACTTGCTACACAACGATTTCTTAGATAACTAGCAGTGTTGACTGCTTCTGCCCAGAAACGTTTTTCTAAGCCAGCATCAAACAGTAGGCATCTTGCTTTTTCTATAAGGGTTCGATTATGGCGCTCAGCAACCCCATTTTGTTCTGGCGTGTAGGCATTGGTCATTTGGTGTATTATTCCTTCGGTTTTTAAAAATGTCTTAAACTCATTTGAACAAAATTCACCACCTTGATCTGTGCGGAATACTTTTATTTTTTTGCTTTTCTGTTTTTCTGCCATAGCTTTAAATTCTTTAAACTTAGAAAAAGCTTGACTTTTAGACTTTAAGAAATACACAAATCACATGCGACTACAGTCATCGACTAAAAGTAGAAAATACCTAGAGCCGCCAATGGACACATTTTCCATGGGTCCACAGATGTCACCATGTATTATGTCTAATAAGTTCAGACTAAGCTTACTTGTATTTGAAAGTTAGATTTATCTATGTTTACCTTCTCTTTTAGTGATAATCCATTCATACAATCCTTCATTTTGTACATATCTTGGCTGTTGATGTGAGCTAATCGTCTGTGCCACGTTTCAGGGGATATGGCCAATAAGCATTGTTCTATCTTCAAGTTTAGTTTATAAACGCCGTCTACTAAGCTATCTGTATCTAAGCTATTAACAATCGAAGATCCTTCGTGGGTGAATATAACTCTGTTACCTTTAGCAATAATCTCACTTACTGATATGAGGTTTGTGGTTAGTTTTGGTATGGACAAAACTTCTTCAACTTCTTAGTTTCTAATTGTGTTCTAGAGAATTTGATTTTCGGGTATCCACACAAACCATGAAGCGAAAAACGTTGAGATTTCAACAGGATGGTGCTCGTCTAATGTGCATTGTGTTCTGTCGATATTTTGACGAATATTTTCTTTGGTACTGAATGGAAGAACAAGTAAAATTGAATGTCCCCCACTGTCACCGAATGTGTCCCTCCTTGAGTTCTTTTCATGGAGATAAATAAAAAGTAATTTTCTTAAAACCCATCGTCATTGGAAGATATGCTTTAGTAAATAGGCAACCAATGCTGTCGAATTATTATGAACAAAATCTTAGTAGGTATAGGAATGCTGGTAGTAATCAATTTTAACATTTAATCGACTAATCAGTAGGTAAGCAGCTGAATATTGTTTAACTTTCGAAATGTAATCCACTACAAAACTATTTGGCAGAATTTCCAACTTCGCAGACCAGTACAAAGAGAATTTGAAGAGAATTCAAACGACATTTTACTCAAACTCCATTGAAAATTTTGTGATAGAGATTCCCTTTCATAACCGATAGGTCTCTGCTGAATTGTTTGACGCAATTCCTGATAACGACTTTGTGTTTCCTAAATGATGGTCAATAATTTCAGGTGATAACTACTTGTCATTTTTGCTCATGAATCATGAATATGTGTCCTACTTGCATCGTTTTCGAGT
>WOGP01010994.1:0-10108 GCA_015342065.1 Leptinotarsa undecemlineata
GAAAACTATACACTATTCTATTATTTTTGGATACTACGAAAAAAAGATATCAAATTAATGAAGAATGTCCTATACCTAAAATACACCCCTGACAAGATATATCCGATTTTGGGAAATATTTGAAATGTAAATCTTTCGAAGCAATACCAAACCAAGAAAGCTTTGAAAACAAATGAACTAATATTAACTCTGTCGTTGGTAAAAGGTAACTCAACATGAAAATGGATGGATTGAAATGAAATACTATCAGAGAGATGAATATCTTTGTTTATTCATATCGAATACAGTAATTTTATTTTGTTTATATTTTTTAAGGTTAGATTTTACTTCAATTTTATAATTTGACTTAATTTCTATAAATTCAAATAATATTGTGGACCATTTTAACAAATGTTCAAATACATTGCCGTTTTGTTCTAAACAAGATTTTTTTTTGCATACCACTATTCAAAGCTTTCTTGTATGGAGTCAGGAATCAAATTATTTAGAGCTCTCAGAACCCTTCCTTTCATGTTTTCTTTATCACTCACAGGATCTGCATAAACATTTTCTTTGATATATCCCCAGATGAAGAAGTCTAGTGGCGTGAGGTCTGGAGAGCGAGGAGGAAATTTTAATGGCCCATTGTAGCAAAGCCACTGATCTTCGAACATCCCATTCAACAACCCAGCAACGGTATCAGTACTATGTTCAGGGGAGCCATCCATCTGATACCGTAACTTGAAACGGTATTGTTGAGAAACATGCCTTATGGATTGACCAACCACATTCCTAATTATATGCGAATACCTATCGCTATTCAAATTATCTTCATAAAGATATAAACATAAAATTCGGTCTTCCTTTATATCGCAAAAACATTAAAACTCCATGAATCCTGGAAGTTGCGCTGGCGAACGAGCTTTGGATTTTCTGCTGCCCAAGAATGACTTATTATAGCGGTTGTACATACCATTCTTGGCAAATTTGGCTTCATCTGTCCATATCATGTTCTTCATGAACTTATAGGTAGAATTCTACTCGTACAGGTAAGTCGTGAGGTTTCAGATTTTGAACCTGGTGATATTTAAAGGGACGCCACTCATGTTTGATTAAAATCCGGTTTTTTAACGAATATGAAATTCTAATGACTTTTCTCGTCTTTCGTCGTCTTTCAACGAATTTTCTGGATAGGCTGTGAAGTAGGCCAAAACTACAATTTCTATGTCCTCATTGTTTACGAATGTTTTTTTTTTTGTTGATGACAGACGAAAAAGATCTGAAATCACGGCCGTTTCTTATAAGTCTTCTCAGAATATTTTTATTGAGTCTGTGTAGATTTGGAAATCTTTCTGCAAAAACACGACAAATTCTGTCCATTATCTTATTGAATTCTCCATAAATAATTATTAAATTCAGGAAATATTCATTTGAATACTCCAAACCAGACATTTTGCACACAAATAGAAAAAACTACGAAATACACGTCAATTATATCGCATCAAATTTTGACATATTTGTTGTAACTTCATTTGTTTTCAAAGCTTTCTTGGTTTGGTATTGCTTCGAATTATTTAAATTTTGAATATTTCCCAAAATCAGATATATCTTGCCAGGGGTGTATTTTAGATATAGGACATTCTTCATGAATTTGACATATTTTTTTTCCGTAGTATCCAAAAATAATAGAATAGTGTATGGTTTCCATTGGAAAAAATCGTGTTTCATCAGTTTTCTCGATGTTATGTTTTAGGTGGAAATTTCGACCACCCTGTAAATTATTATCAAAAATTCGATGGACCTGTTCATGACTTGATGCTTAAGGTGTGATTCTGTGAAATTTCACATTATCAACTGTTGTCTGTGAGTTATGATTTTTTCGGAAAAATAATATCTCGAAATCTAACAAATTTGGGTATAGGCATTGTTATACAAACTGGGACTTAGATGTGCTGGGAAATTCTAAAATGTAATAAAATATAGGGTGTTCCATTTGAAATTAGGAAGTTGCCCTCAACTTCCGGTATAACTGAAAGACACCAAAAGTTGAAAATATTTTAGTTGAGCAGGTCATTTTATCAAACCCACTACCACAAAATTTCATGTTTTTATATTGAATCGTTCTCCATATATTCCTAACGGACGCTAGTCGTGAAATACCCTGTATTCATTGGCATGACTGCATGATATTTTTTCGATAACGGACTGTCGTTAAAATGTGGCAATTATTGCATCGGTGCACGCTGACCAAAATTCGGAATTCACAGCAAAATTTTGTTTTTCCAAACATTATAAAAAGAAAAGATGTATTTGTTTGTAATGGATAAACTCAAAAACTAGTCAATAGGGTTCAAACATTCTTTCAGCCATAGAAAGCTACGATATCAGCGAATAACGAGGGCTATATTTTGAAAAAATCCTATATGAATAGCAGATATTTATCTTTCGAACGCCGCCCGGTTCCTTGTGAAGTGGGCGTCGCCGAAGTGACGAATTATTTTCCTTCGTGAATATTTATATTTCATTGTTTATTTAAAAAAACCACATACGTTTCGGCATTTTTGACATCTTCATGTTCTGAAATATCATAAATTTACAAACAATAACTTTACGATGAATAATATTTACGATAATCAATTTTTAGTGATGATACTATGCTATCACAGGCAATCTATCTTACATTTGAGTTTAGTTCCAAATATACCGAATCTTTCGAGAAACAAATACCAAATTAGGAGCACGAGGTGCGGTATTAGAATTTTTATTTTTCAAATAATAAAGTTCATTTGGTTAAATATACATTATTTAATAACGATATCAGTTATGCAAAATATGAATATAGAAGTTATCACTGAAGAAGTGTATGATTTGCATCATACACCTCTTGTATGTATATGTATGTGTAATATGCTACGTTCGCGTTGCAAAATCTCATGGATAAGTTTAATGGGTGATTTTCATTTCAAGGTCATGAGATCCGACCTGAAGATCTGGGCCTGGTCACCGTGAAAGGAGACGACGAAACGCAACCATTCATGGTGGCTTTTCTCAAAGCTGTTAACCATGTGAAACCTAGAATTGCTAGAGATACCAGAACGAAGAAAGACACTTTGGATGGCATGATGAGGGATTACTCTAGAGGTGAGTTGAATTGCTTCATCAAATCTAAATAATACATTTCGAAAACAAATAGAAAATATTTGAGATAAACAGTAAAAAACTTGGAAATATTTCATAATATTTGATTATTTTATGTTTATGAAATGAAGATTTTTCTCAACTTTCCTTTTGTCCTGTTTTTCATATTCTATAACAAATGGAATTGTAATGCGTATTTTGACAGTTTATTAATTTTTGTGTTTAATTTTTTTGTAGATGTAAATAAATCGGCCCAAAGAAGTTGCAGAATCGAGACTTTGTACATCAGTTTCAAAGATTTGAAATGGCAGGTAGGTTTCAGTTTAATTTTTATAAATGTTTCCTATTTTTCCTTATAGTTTGAGCAACAAACTTTTTATTTTACTGCAAACATTATTTATCAGTCTCAATATATAATCCAACACAATGGGTCCACTGTAAGGAGAAAATCTGAAATCTTAAGAGATACGAAGTTCAAAACAACCACTGTTCCCAAACAACAGAACCGCACCACCTTTCTCGACGCCGGTTTCACCAATCAAGTTGGCGTCATTACGAGCTGAAGTAGATGCAAAGTTGGGAAAATATGGAAAAATTTACAATTTTAAAGTGTAATTGAATAAAGTTTCAAAATCAAGTGATCGGTTTTTCTTCGATCCATATGAAAAAGTGAAATTGATGATGGTTTATATGAAACGAAACGTTGGATCAGAAATCTGATAGGCAACTTTTTCCTGATTTGACAGACTTTGTATCTCTCAAGATTTTTAATTTTCCTATGGTGAGCGTTCTCATCTTGGACACAGCATATATTGTGGTTTTCAAGGAATCCATTTTTTTATTGATCTTGTCAAGGACGTATGATGTAGAATCAATACTTTTTCAAATCTATTTTGTTTGTATCTCTTCGGAAAAGGTTCATTATCACTAACCACTATATCAGAGCATTTTATTGTAATCGAAAACCGATAGAAATATTGTTGATGCTCATAGTCTATTTTTATTTCAAGAACCATTTTTATTACCGGGATATGGACATGTTCACTTATTTATGAAATTATATGTATACCCTCAGGAACACATGTATAGTATTTTCGCATTTTCCTGACTTTCCGAATAGAAACAGTTGAAATGTCAGTTTATCGTTAAACTTTCCGTTTCCATTTTCAGACGCTAGGCCTAAGACAATTTTTAATTTTGTTTTTATCATTTTTCGTCTTCTCTTCAACTCACAGTGAGCTGTTGTTTACTGATCAGATGTTGGTTTTCATTCTTTATGGTTAGTGATTTTCTTGCTTGGGAGCAGTCTTACTTGCCCATTCTGCACTGCAGCTTCTTGGGCTTCTTACACTTTTTTTTAACCTTTGAATAACATTCATTTCAATTTTTCCAGGGCTACTTTGTGCAGGTTTCTTGTTACTCAAAGGTTTCAAATCATTCATATTTTATTCCACAAGAAACAATCTGAACCACAATGAAATATTGTGGCTATGTGACATCTAGATTACTAGGTTGTAACTTTTACACTACTGTGACACTCCATTGTATTTGTTATGAAATTTCCACTGATTATAAATGAGGCAGTGCTTTTTGGGATTATGAAATAAATAATATCCGAGTTTAGACAATTTTGTCATATTTGTAATAGCTTTGTATTTCTACATTTCAACATGTTCATGGGAGTTTTAAGTCTTCCCAATTTGTATCCTCATGATCTCTGTTGAAGCTGTAGACCTGTTGTAGGAATGTCGACTGAGGAATTTTTACAAATGACAGTAATTCATATTCGCTTGAGAAATATTCAACTATATAGGTGAATGTTCAGGAATTGAACAGTCATAGATAACTAAGCAGAAACAGTTATTTTCATCTGAAGGTATGACTTCTTGATTTATCTTAACTGAGATTAGTATTTCAAATTATATAGCCGAGTTTCTCAATTTAACTATTAATGTGAGGTAAGGTAATATCATAGACTGGGAGTGTTGTGGAATGTGAAGATCTTATGATTGAAAGTAGAGGCATTAGGGGGGGCAAATACTGTTTCAAAACAAAGTTTAGAAATTATATCGTGAATTTTAATTAATATGACTTCTATAGTAATTCACATGCAAGATTTCAAATTACTTGGGGTACTCTCTTGTAAGGTAAGCAACTGAATGTTTTTATTTTACAATTCCAATTGTCTTTTCAATATTTCCGTTTGCTTCTGATAGATATACGCATACTTAATACTATTCAAGCTTTTGTTTGTATTGAGTAGAATGCTTAAAGCTTAGAATTGCTAGTCTTTCTGTGAACTGAACAAATGCATCATTGTTCAGAATACTTTTAACACTATATTCTATTTTTTGGATCCCTCATCCTACAATACCGACTTGTAGAGTTTCATTTCTCTTATTTTTCAAATCATCAAGATATTTTTAGATATACCACAAGGTCTTTCACTTATGTGTCTATAATTATATGCATGCTCATGCATTTTTTGCTAATAGTTTTAAAGGGCAGTATCTATTTCTTCTGTATATTTATACAATCAATGGTCTCTTCAAAATATAATCTTAATGTATTACAATATCTTTCCATCCACGCCTTCTCACAACGTCCGTTACCGCTACCAGTTTTTTCTTTTGATTCCATAGTTCTCTCTAATGATTGAATCATTTCTTCGATTAATAAAATGTGCTGTGAAATGATTCTACGCTTTCATGACCTATATATTGTATGTTCAGGGCTTGTTAGTTGTTGTGAGAGAATAGCTAATCAGCCTCAAAATTTAATTAGCATTTACAAATTACCGTAGTATTGTATTTTGTATTTTTTTCAGGATTGGATCATTGCTCCTGACGGTTACGCTGCTTACTACTGCGTCGGAGAATGTAATTTTCCTCTTAACGCGCATATGAACGCAACCAACCACGCCATCGTCCAGACCTTGGTCCACTTGATGAACCCTTTGCGGACGCCGAAGCCTTGCTGTGCGCCGACTAAACTTGGCGCGATTCCAGTTTTGTATTTCTTAGACGATCAAGACCAAAACGTCACTTTGAAGAAGTATAAAAAAATGGTCGTTAAAACTTGTGGATGCCATTGATGTGTTGTATATTTTGAGCTGTATATATGATGTATATTGTTTTATCTGGGAGTTGACTATGCAGTACTACAAAGTGACTTTAGATGGAGATTTACTATCCATGCCATTTTTTTCATTTGGAATTTAGCACAAGTTAAATACTTACTTGTGCCGTTTTCTTCAAGTTTTAATGTCAAAAGATATCTTAGACTGCTATAAATTCGTAAATAAATCCATTTTGCCAAAATTTGTTCTGTACAATGGTTTAGATTATGGTGCTTTTGCAAAAAATTTTCAACTGAGAGATTCACCTATGAATAATACCGTACTTTGAACTGCTTTCATGAATGACATTCAGGTTTGTCAGTTGATTGATTCTCAGTTTCCTGTATCGGCACTATCGAGCTCTGTTAGTTTGCCATTTCACACAATGAAAGAAAATAACAGAAAAAGCTGTTTACAAGAAATCTCAACACCAAATAGAAAATTTTGAAGTATGATTGATATCATTTGTTTGGGCAAAATTCAAAAATGAAGTCAAACCATATAACAAACAAGAATACTAGAATACTAGATACAAATTCTGAGTAAAAAATATTTGAAAAATCTTCTCCAACTCGTGCAACTTTTACTTTTTTCATTTGATTTATCTTGAGTTTTGTGATATAATTTTTAATTCAGTCGTTTTTCGGGCGTCACTTTCTACACTTTATTTTCAAAAACTTTCCAGACAAAAATTATGAGTGTTATTTTAGGAAATCAAGGTGGCAGTTCCAGGAAAAAAATCGCTAGAATATTATTTTTGAAGTGATTGTAAGAAAAAGATAAGAAAAAACATAGTCTACTGCTGCTTCTTTTTTTCTAATAAAAATGTTCATTTATGCCGCCTAGAGCCTACTATAAAAGTACTGTATAGCCATTGTAGTACAATGATGAAATAAAATTCTGTTGTAGATATTTTATGATACTTTGAGTAGGTATACCTTGACTTGTCAGATGATATTATACAATAGTCAACACCAAAGAAATGATTTTTTACAGGAGTAAAACTGGCCATTGTTTTTCTTTTTAATGTCTAGATATCTGTTGTACATAATGTCTATATCAATTAACAATGTGATGGTTGAGGGGATGGATGATTTTATAACTTTTGTGTAATAAAAATTGATGAAACTGAACCCATTTGACTTATTTTTTACATGAATTCCCCATCTAAGTATTCAAAGTGAATGACTTTACATTAGGTTGTTTCAAAGTGTTGTCCGTTTTTATGTCATGTGTTTTTGTAGCTCCATATCTCAATAAATATTTATTCTACCGTACGGATCGTCAGGAATCTTATACTCCATACATTGATGTTGTTCATTAAATTTTATGCTTTTTTCTTATTACTATATGATGTTGTAAGCGATTTTCGGCCAGTTTTTATCTACGAATTGAAATTAAATTGAAGCGCTGCCGAAATAGCCCGAAAAATTAACAAGGCATAGTGGTGGAGCCTGAGCTGGGGTGAGCTCTCATGTAGTTCTTGATGGTTTGAAAAAGTCAGCAAGCTCAGAAAGGGAGTGTCTCACGATTTGAGTGATTAACAGAAATTGTTATGATCCGATGTATGTCCGTCTTTGCTTTTGTGCAACCAAAACAATCCTTTTTCGGAACGAATCGTCATATGTGATGAAATGTGGATCTACTACATCAACAGAAGACGTTTTCAGAGCAGTGGTTGGACACCGATGAGTCACCCAGGTCACCAAAACTGAAAACACACCATGGTTGCTGAACGGTGGTCAGCAGCTGGTATGATTCACAATAACTTTCTGCAACTGGACTAATACAACACAGCAAGTCGTATTGTGAAGAAATCGACGAAATATACCAGCAGCAGCAGGTACTGGTCAACAGAAGAGGTCCATCCTGCTCAACGACAACGCATGTCCGCACTTTTTTTAAGTCACTGTCAGAAAATTGAACGAATTGAGCGCCGAAGTTCTGCCTCACCCTCCATAGTCCCCAGACCTCTCACCAACCGATTATCATCTTTTCAATCATTTCGATAACTTTCTCACCGGTAGAACCTTCGCCAATCAGGACCAGACAAAAACGGCCTTCGTCGACTTCATCAAATCCTGAGTATAAAATTATTATAAACTTCTGATACATACCTACATTCACAAAAACAGTCTCATGCAAAATTCAAAATCTCACAATTACCAAACTCGCAAAAAAAAAACGAATTTAGAAATCCACGATGTGGTGTCAAGAGTCCTATTGACAATTTTAATTCTATTGGATAGTTTTATACAAGTATTCTTATATTTTACGGACACTAATAATTTTTATATTTTATTTTAGCAATAAGTAAAATGTAACTATGGTATTTTGACTTGTCAATCCAATGTTTAATTGATGTCTGATCAATAAACTTCTATCTATATATCTATATTGACGAAGTTAAACTACTATTGTTACGTTAGCAAAAATGCTTGGATTCAAATGGTTCTTATTTCGATTGAATTAAATGAGTATTCACTGAGATATTACAATTTAAAGTAGACTAATAAAAACTGACAAAACTTTTGAATCAATCTAAAACCATTTCAACTGAATATAGAAGGTACGTTTAAATAATCTGGTGATAATTAGACAAAAAATTTTCAAGGAAATCAAAATAAATGACATCATGAGAGTTTTTCAGTTCCTTTAGTTCAATTTGCTAGCTTAATTTTTTTTTCTAGAATAAGATGAGTTCTATCGAAGTTATTTTTTGAATATCATCTAAATATAGTATGAACAAAAATGGCACATATTAACGTAAAAAAATCGCAATACCTATAAAAAACAATTCAATTTTTGAATGATATATCGTAAAAGTTCTTTGGAATATATTATGAATCTACTGTCAACCCTTTCACTATATTTAGGTTTTCCGATTGAAGTCTAGTATTCATTCAACATAATATATTAATTGTTTCCTCTAGAAACACGAATTAAATGAGATGATCATGTGGGATCCAATCATTCAATTATGATTTCTCCAGCCTCTTTCAGATTACACAAAAATCATGATTTTCAGGACTGGATCATCGCTCCTGAAGGTTACGCTGCTTACTATTGCGTTGGGGAATGCAATTTTCCTCTGAATGCTCACATGAACGCAACCAATCACGCGATCGTACAGACCTTAGTCCACTTGATGAATCCATGGAGGTACGCTAAACCATGCTGCGCGCCAACGAAGCTAGGACCGATTTCAGTTTTGTATTTTCTTGATGACCAAAACGTTATTCTGAAGAGATACAAGAAGATGGTGGTCAAGACTTGTGGCTGTCATTGAGATGTGATTTTGTTGTATATCGCAGTGAGATTATGTAATAGACAGTGTTGTTTGGGTAGAAAATTGAAAATTTCTAAATGATATTTAGTTTTGAACTCAGATATATAAAGTGACGACGACTTGAGTAGTATCAAATCGTATTTATCTGTAGAAATTGAAATTTATAAAACTCATCAATTTTGATGAGTTATTTTATTATTGACAAACAGGTCAACCTCTTGAAATCGACAATATTTTGGAATACAGGAAAGACTTTTGGATCCTACTAATGGGTAATTCTTTGAATATTAATTTAGTGATAGTATACTGTCTTTTCATTGTGACTCTAAAAAATCCTTAAATGAAGTAAAAAACATTACAATTACAATTATTTACTTTCGAAACTATACTATTTACCGAAGGAATTTGAAGAAAAAAAATTTTACTTCTAATAATCGACCTGAACGTAGTTTAAGTTAATTGTGGATGATTGATAATGAATCTAAGATTCGTGTAATTCAATGTTTATATGGAAGTAGCTGTTTCAGGAGGACTTTCTTTCAGTTTGTGTCTGAAAGTTACTTCTTTGCATGATCTACACATCC
>WOGP01010997.1:0-10106 GCA_015342065.1 Leptinotarsa undecemlineata
CCGCTAGAGGATATTGTGCCCATCTCACCTCACTGCCCATCTCTCATCGAATTACCCTATTAATACTTCATTTTTTCATTTTTTTTTGTTGTTGCTTGTATGTTATTTCCTTGTAATTTAATAAAATTGTTGTTTTCGGTTGATCATTTGAATTTTTTTCAGGGATTTCAACTCAAATTATATTTTATTAGACAATGGAAGTCCGAACTGATGAAACTCTCAGAAATATTGATATTTGCAACGCTTGCCATGAGAAAAGATTTCTCCTGATTCAAATCGATTAAACAAGTCAAGTGTAAGTCTAAGAGCTCCTCAGCCTTCAATTTTTTTAGCAATTCTATGCTTTGGAGCAAAATTGTCGACTTTATAAGAAGATAGTCCAATATACTACTGAAAATATTTTTTTCTATTTGAGAATGTTCATATTTCAGCTCAATGAGTAGATTTTAATATTTCAGATCTCATCGTTTTGCTGACTGAAAATAACTTTGTGTTTCTAAACTAGGATTTGAAGCATGTGAATAAAATCTGTCAACTATGTTAAATGAATATTTCAAATACATGTTTTCTTCAATAATGCACATAACTTTTCTTCTCGTGAACTAATGTTATATTTGTTATACCGTTATTGAGTATTCAGTTAGGACGGTAGCCTGGTGGTCGACACACTCAATCGACTGTTGTGTTAATCGGTGGTTCGAACCGCAAGGCTGGACGATCGATTTTCACTTCTTATAGCTCAACCTGTGTTAGAAATCTCACGTTGAAACGTAAGACCTTCAGTAACCTCGTCAGTTAGCTCACACAAGTTTCGAATATTGAAATTTCTCGTTCGTAGGGGGGGGGACAGCTGATTACCGAAAAGATAGATTTCACCAGTATTGTTTTCGCTCTATCACATCGTCTAGAATTTCAATTCATTGAAGAATTTATTTTGTTCAAACTTAAAAGAGAAAATTTTTGGGAGAAACCTCTTTCGAAGATTTTCACATTTTTTCCAAGGATGGAGAAGTAGAAAGCTGAAACCGTTGTTTCCCAATTTATTTTGATTTTAGTATACATTGACCAATTAAAAAATTCTCAAAGGAAGGACGTTGTCAACTCGTCAACACTTCTGTTCTATACTACAAATACTACACTGGAATAGAAATGTGAGCTATCACGTCTGGTTTCAATTAGGGTGTTGCCTTGGTCTTCCTTACAATCTCCAAATGTTTCCACTGCAACTGTGGAGTCATTTTCACCGGCGTAGTCAGGGTACTCTTCTTGATGTATCAGTTGATACGTTGATACAACCACGTCACTGAAGATAACTGCTGCAGTTGCAGTTGAAACATCTTTTAACATTATTTAAAATATCAGGCGTTACCGACATAATCGCAAGCGTTATTCGTTTTTTTGAGTCATTCAAATCTGGAGGTTTAGTTTATTCACATTACTCTTCACATATCCCCATGAAAAGAAGTCTAATGATGAAAGATCAGGTGATCGCGTTGGCCATTCAATCGATTTTCGCCTCCCTATCCACCGATTGGGAAATGTTGTATCGAGGTATTGCCGGACATCAACTTGGTAATGTGGTGGTGTTCCATCCTGCTGAAAGTATATCGTATTCACTGGACAGTGAAATTACATCATTTTGAAGTAGTGCCAAATAATGATCGCCATTCAAGTTGTCCTCAATGAAAAAGGGACCAATGACATGGTTTCCTACAATCTCTGCTCAAACATTGACCTTTTGAGGGTATTGAGTGTATTCTTCTCTCTTCCAGTGAGGATTTTCTGTTTTGCCGATTAGCATGACCGTTGAGAAACAAAGTACACCCATCAGAAAACATAACGTCTTCTGATTGAATTATATTATTATCCTTCTTTATTATCAGTTCTTCTATCAAAATCGTCTTCCATGAGCTCCTGAGTAGGTAAGTATCATTTTATAGGGATGCATTTTATTTTCTTTCAATATGTTTACTATCAATGTATGGCTAACATTGAATGTAGTGGATGCGTGTCTACTAGATGTATGTGAGTTTTCCTCAAACTCAAGCATCACACGGTAATCTAACCATTTGTCAGACTCGAAGTTAACAAACTTCAAACTCTAATTAAAATACTAGCAACTAATGTTATATCATACAAGACAATTTGACACGGCGTTTTAAAATAACGTTGCCACCTAAATTATTTACAGTTTTTTGAAGGATACCATCTCTAAAGAACATGGATATGGTTTTTGCTTACTTTTTTATTATTAATACCTCAACATGAAATGAATTTTGAGTATGTTGCTATGAGTTTTGAGTGTATTTTTGGAATTTTGGTAACCACATGATTTTAATTTATTTCATCTTAATTGTTGCAATAAACTTGAAGCCGATGACATTTTTGAATAGAGAATGAGGACACTTTTCAAACGATATATCACCTCTATCTATACTCCCCATTTAAAAAATTGGGGGTTGTACCCGTCATTTAGGGGAGAGTTGAAGTATATTGAATTACAATTCAAATTTGACGTGTTTTTGGAAGTTTGTTTGAATATGTACCGTAACCCGAATCATGAATTTATTCCATTTGGCTTTTACACACTGTATATCTTATTGGTGTACCTACAAAAATCGTCGGTGCAAAACAGGAAGCGGACCAATAAAAAACATGAAAATTACTGGAAAATTATATCAATTATACCACAGAGAAAACCTTCATATATGAACCTTCTGACGAACGAACCGAAAAACTCTACAGAGATCGGCTCAGAATTGGTAATTTCGTCTTCAATCCGCCTATAATGTCTTATAACAGTATGAGACACTATATTACACAAAATGAAATTATACAAAATGAAATATTTATATTGTAGTCAATTAGTTGAAGTTCATAGAGCAAGAAAGTATGTACAACTGATGGAATTCATGAGGAACAAGGAATCTTGGCTATATTTTCGAATTTTCTACAATATAACAAACATTCATATAAAGAGGTAACAAATTTCGCCAAAACATATTGTTTGGTATGAACAAGCGGAAATACTCATATTTTCCCTCTCAAAAAAGAAGTTCGGAGAGAAACTCAAGTGAATCTAATAATTACCCCCAAATAACGAGTGTAAGAGAAACCGTCGCAGATATAATCTCACCTTTTGTCCCCCTTACAGTCGAGCAAATATGTTGAAATTTGTAATTCGGCCACCGAAACAGTAAATTTCCATCTTGTGTCGTTAATCTCCTGATTTAATTCCTTCAATTTCTCCCGTCGCACAGCGACTCCAACATATTTCGACTCGGGAAGAAAATTATCGTTCCTTTCATAACGAAATGAATCGTCTTTAACTTTACTTCATGTTGTGAGGAAAGGAGTCGCTTTAAGGCAAATGATCCTTTGAAATTTCGAATTCAGTTTCACCTCCATAACGTGAAATATACCCTTAATCATTTGAATCGAGAACTACTCGGAATGAAATGAAATGGAATGAAAACTTCACTTCACTTTATGGCGCATATCCATAGTGTCTTTGCCATCTGCTATATCTTCGAAAATTTCATGGAGAAGTAAAAACAATACTCGAATGAAATTTTACCTGATTCAAAACAATACCTCTGATATTTTTTTTTCTTACGTAGTATTCGACGAATAAAATGCTTCATGAGAATTGAGTTTCTCTCAACTGTAGAGAGTTGTCTCACAGTAGTCGGGCTTTATCTTATATCTTATTCTTCATCTATTACCTGAATCTACTTCCTTTACAGTTTGTGATGATGGGGGAGGTCAGGATGGGCCTATTTAGACTGAAAAACTCATCGAACTACAAAAGATCTGACCGAACATGTGGAGGAGCAAATATTGAATATGTGCACGGAACACATGACACCGAAGTATACCAAAACATGTTTGGAAGAAACATACACCTAATATACAAATGGATCGAAAACTAAACATGGAACGATAGCTGTAATATACCGGATAGAAAATTAAACTACATTTATCCGCCAGGACTATACACGTCCGTCTATCAGCAGGAAATGAGAGGATCAATATTTTAACAGACAGCAAGAGTGCACTAGGAGCTTTGACAAACCCGAAGGTGACATCAAAACTGGTCTGGGAATGCCATGAAGAACTGATCTAACTTGCGAACAGAAGCAAATTAACTTTGCACTGGGTGACATGGCATTCAGGAATCACAGGTAATGATAAAGCTGATGAATGCGCCAGGCACGGATCATCAACTCCATATATAGGTCCTAAACCAGCTCTGGCGGGTACTAAAATCATTGGTACGAAACCAGATTTGGACAATAAGAAGCACACAGAATACTGGAAAAAAGTACCTGGCAACTAAGACAGTAGAACTTTCATTAGGGAACCGTCCGTGACAAGAACCGGTGAACTAGTTCAATATAGTATGGATCGGGATTCAACACGGAACCTGTACTAACTAGTACAGGGAACGAGACTTATGAAATGAGGGGCATGAAGAGATGCGAGAATGCAATAAGCCCAAGATGCCGCGATGTTTTCTCAAGACTTGGACTAAATGGACCAGTCAGACAGCTCCCAAGAGAAAAAACAATAGAATAGATGACAAAGAATCAGCTGGACATACTGAGGAAAAACGCAGCAACTGTGAATCATCACTCACTAAGGATCTCAAGGATATCGAGACGCTGATAGGAATTCTTTCCCATCAGCAACCAATGATAACGCTGTTTTGTTTCCGAAGTATGTTTCATTAGATCTCAGAACTTTTCTCTAACACATACTAATGGACAATTTGTGTAGTTGGTCCACTCCTTTCAATGGAGAAGGCTTTGCAGTGATCATAAATGATCACTTCCACGAGTTCGAACCACTTTCACCCACAAACATGCATACAGCGGAATTGATACAATATATGAATCACTCAGATTTATAAATTTGTAATCCTATCTGACTCCCTAAGTTCCACACTATCCCTTGAGCAAATGCTTTCGAAACAACCGATAGAATTGATGATGGAAAATCAGTGGACTGAGGGAAAACTCAGCAACTGTGAATTCAATGTGGACACCTTCTCATAATAAAATCCAAAAATATGAAGACGCTGATAGAACTTCTCACCAAGCAGCAATTAGTGATAACGCTGCTCCTTTCCCAAAGTTTGTTTCATCAAATTTCAAAAGCTTGAACTATACTTCAGCTCAAAATTGCTTTCGAAGGAAATCGAGGCGTTTCGCCAATATTGCATGAGTAACAAACAAAGTTCTGAATTTTTCTTAAGGACAAAACACAAGCACTACTGGAAAATCCTTAAGGCGCTCTCAGAGCGGCTCCTGTGCGAAAGTGGTGATTCCCATTTGATTTGAATTGCTGGATATTAAATTCATTTGGAGAAATTTTTTCAGCACGATTAGCAATCACAGTTTGTCGGGTATTTTTGATATGTACTGCTTTTGTTAAAATCAAATGCGCCAAGTCATTGGAACACTTCCCATGAAGGTTTCTATGGAAGAGAAACAAAACTCCAACCTATCTTCGATGTTCCAGACCACCAAGTGATGTTGGTGTCTCCAATCAGGCGGGCGGCACTTTTCTGGATGGAATCCAGCAACTTCAGAGTATGTTTGGGGGTAGAGCTCCATACATGAGAACAATACTCCAAATATGATCCGATACGAGCTGTATAAAACATCAAAAGTTGCTGAGATGTGAACAGTTCCTGTGTCGGAACAGTGTTTCGAACTTTTCAGAAGCAGCCTCTGAAATTCCAGCGACATGATTGTGCTAAGACATATTGGTATCCATTTTAACCCCCAACAAACTTATCGAAGCAGAAAGCGGAATTGTCTGAAGTGACATTATTATATACGGTTCGGAGACATTTATCTTCTTGGAGAAAACCAATACCTGGGTTACTTTCACCAAAATTCGAAATCACTTCGAGATCCTCATTTAGATATACAACCTCCTGCTGCCGGTTATGGTGTCCTCACAACATATATTTCATAATGAGGATGAATTACTGAAACTTTCAGAATATTGCTCGAAATCAAGGAAATCATCGTAATAATTACTCCTACTGTGAACAATTAACTCCTTAGTTGAATACTGTGAGTTACTTTCAAAGAATTAATAATTTCAATTCGACTAGAATAGTCACGGATTTTTTGGTGACAGTAGTATTTTCGTTAAATTGATCCAAAATGAAATTATGGAATCTGAAAAATGAAAATTCGTGAAATAGGTTATGATAACTTAACGCACGTTGGTCAGAATAGACAGGGCTATTGAAACTCGTGTCAAGGAACACGCAGTACATATCTGAATTCAAGCCAAAATTTATAGTATCCCTAATTTGTACTCAAGTAATCGTTTGGGTGAAAGGGGAAGTGAGAGTGAAACTCAGATTCAGTTCAATTATTTTTCGGAATCGTTAACGATCGCTTACATGACCGCGAAAGCCCCACTCTATAAATTTGTTATAGTTAAAATGTATGGTATATGCATAATGAAGTAGAGAAACACTGATAATTTCAGAGGTTTCGTATGTGGTGTCGTAAATGAAAATATGTTTTGCACCTTACGCCTTAAAAAGGTCTTTTGAAAAGTTTCCTATGGTATATGTCTATCTTTTATGGATAACCAACAATAACCATTCTCAACCTTCACTTCATTACGTAGCGATGCTGAGCAATACAGCATTAATCCTTATCCAATTAAGTAGTTGAAATACATTGTTTATTTAATATAGATCAATATGATCATCCACAGCATGTGATTTGAATGCATATTTTCGAAAATATCACATATTTTAAATGTAGGAACGTAGCGGTTGCGGTGGTAATGACCGGGGGACCGGCGACGCGTTTCTATAAATAACGCGTTGAAGGCTGCGCTTCGCCTAATAGCACTTTACGATTAGCAATAATCGTACGCGTTCATATGTATATTCAGTATCAGCATTGCAATATTGCATTGGTAGGTGGGTCGTTAGTGTCTGCATGCAAACCTTCCAATCTAATTTGTGTACTATTCTTCATGAATCAATATCACTGATTCTTCTGGTTTAAATGGATTGCCTCTTAGTATGGAATGGGTTATCTAAATAATTTAAAAAATTTCCTGCAGATGCGTGGAAAATGTATTGATAGTTGCATAGTTTCGCTATTATAATTATTTGTCCATATTATCTAACTCCTATCCTACTTCGAATTAACCAGATGGAAATAAACTGAAATACATTTCGGGCTTAGCACATCTTTCTTGACTCGGTGCTTTTGTTCAAGGCAATTAATCTTTTAACAAGATTAAATTAATGCGGCTGTTGTTTACTTTTTCTGTTTCTTCCCAAATAAATGCAAACTTCAGTTCCATGGGGTAACATTAGTGAGTTATACTTCTATGAACCCCTTTTCAATCCTGAATGAACTTGACGTATGGAGGTTATACAGGGGAACTTGTTACATGTGGCACTCCATTTTTTACAATGCTTCACTGTGCTTTTTCTGAACTTTCCGTTCGTAAACACAGCGTGATGAAAAGTTCCTTTTTGTGTTTGACAAATATTACAATACATGTTTGAATTCATTAATTACAGGTATTCAAAATAATAATTAATTTGGAAATACACTGGTTTGCAATCACATGCCAGGTGTGATATTCGCCTGGGAAGCAGTTTTTACGGTAGTGAAGTGCTGGTAGAAGGAGAATTTCCATTAGAAGTATTTTTTCCTTAACAATAAAAAACAATTTTTGTGAATAGTTGAATTAAACACAACAAAAGTGAATCTGCTTCAGATGATGTTCATGTTTCAGGGTAAACCACCAGAATTATCTAAAAATATATATTTACGAAAAGTTTACGTGGCCCACTGGCTTTTCCTCACGACTTAACCTCACTAATGGTATGTTTTCGTGGTTCAACTATTTTTCGGCTTCATAATTGAGATTGAACTAATTTTTGTCTCGAAAAAATGTTTTTAACATATAACAAGAGCTAACTGTGACTGGTTAGAAGATATTGAGTGATTGATAATTGCTCACCATAGGATGAAACTAGAGTTCATTATCCGACAAAGCGCATATTATTGATGATTTTTTCAACAAATATTTTTTGTGTTATAATCATTCTCAATCACCACAATAATATAACTGAATACTTTTGAATTTGATGAACCATTTTAAATATCTCAGCTGGAAATCTGAAGAAAAAAATACCGTTGTAGGTGAAAGATCATTTAGAGGTGTGAAAATATTAACATTGACTTTGATATGTCTCAAAGATAAAAATATTTCTTTTGCAGCACTGCTTCTATTCAGTGGTTGAGTTCAAAGAATATATGCAACATCCTGAAGTGCCTCTTTGAACACTCCTTTGAGATCCCATTCTCTTGACTGTGTTTTCTCAAAAGTGTTCTCATAAATATCATCACTATTTCATTTTTATATCAGAATGATATATACCAAAGTTAAATAAATATTCTATTCTATTCATTTCATCTTGCAATAACTTCTAACAAATGATCGTGGATAGGGGATAGGAACACTTACCAGAAAATATCTTGTCGTCAGCCTGTCAATTGACTTTCAATCAGATCATATTTATAAACCCTTACATTGAATCTTCAAATTCAATGTTGAATATTGTTCGCAAATTCATAGCGGCTTCTGAAGATACGAATCTGTGGCATTGAATTATAGTATTTACATCAAGATATAGTGTATGTCAAATACATTTTCCAGACAAGCATTAACAGAGAAACGCATGGAGAGCTGTATAATTCATGTTCTATGATGACAAGATATAATTATAACATTAATAATAATCGTGACAGGAGTACAGTAATAAAACTGTTTCCATTTTAATTGCCTTGAGAACAGAAATAATCAGTGTAGAGACTGCATTCGATAAAAAATCGTGAAACGAGCAATCGAATGATAGTAGAATACATTTTGCTATTCTAATTCAAATAAAATTTAAGGTGATAATGATTAAAATAATAGTAATACTAATGAAGCCGTTCCTTGGCTAACTGTTTGCCATTTATAGAGCTGAAATTAACAATTTAATTATGCAAATCGTAGCATTATTTCATTGCCATGCAAAATGAAATGAATAACACATAAGTTAAAGAAAATTAACTAATCCAAAACTCACAAATTTGCACGAGATTAATTTTTCGGCTCGCATGAACTACAATGAAAGATATCG
The DNA here is from genome assembly GCA_015342065.1 of Leptinotarsa undecemlineata. Classification (NCBI taxonomy): domain Eukaryota; kingdom Metazoa; phylum Arthropoda; class Insecta; order Coleoptera; family Chrysomelidae; genus Leptinotarsa; species Leptinotarsa undecemlineata. The sequence continues at coordinate 9,188 of WOGP01010997.1, forward strand.
TATTAGGTAATACAGTCACACATACTGGTTACACATCAAAATTACCGGTGATTTTAACAATAAATGGGTTTCAGCTCTTTTTCACAACAAAGTGATATCATTTCTGCATGTTAATCTTGGTACAAAACAATATATTGCAGAAAGTAATTCCATAGAATTAATTCTACTATTTCAACAACTCATATAAAAAATAACAGTTGCTTGTTTCCTTTTCTTCATAAAAAAACATCAAATGTTAGCAATCGTTTGATATGATTGCAATATTTCAATGATATACGCCATTAGTTTTCAAACTCAAGTATTTCAAAATCTTCTTTTCCACTCCTTTAATATTTAATATATATGTTATTCAATATATATGTCACCTTGGAGATGAATGGTAGAGGTCAGCCATGGGCATATAACATATATAACAGGGCTATTCAAATTCGTTTCTGTACATAGGGATCTCGTAAACGATAAGAGATAGAGTGTCGGTTGTAGTGTGGCAAAGTTGCGTATTTTAGAGACCTATCCAATCATGTGAAAAAATCGAGTCTAGTTCTTTTAGTTCTGGAGATATGCAGCAAAAATCAGAATATCCCAAAAAAAAGTTTTTGTCCATATCTTCTTTATTCGCAAACATATTGAAAATCTGTCTTCATTTTGCTTTCAGCACTTGATATGGGCTATCAGAATATGTCCATGAATCTTTTATACAGGGTGTCATCTGACTTGGGCCACTCCTATCTTTGAATTTCTGAATACGGAACTGTATTTTTTATGTAGCTTTTGCATCGTCGACGTTCACTTCATACTGAGAAATCAAATTTCATTTTATATTTTGGGATGTTTTGGTAATATTTGATAAAAATTGTAAAATCATGTGTCTGCGGTTTGCCTCCATTTTTTGAGTGTTCTGTCCAGAAATTTTCCCTTT
>WOGP01010998.1:0-10106 GCA_015342065.1 Leptinotarsa undecemlineata
ATGGGTGTGACGTTTAGCTAGTTCCGCAATTGTCGAAGTCATCAGGCCGTAGGTGCCGCTGGGTCCTAAAACTCTTAGTCCAGACGCTTCTTTGCCTACAGAATCGGCAATGCGATTACCTTTAACCCACCTCAGGATAATGTTATTATCTACCGAGGCTTTGGCTGAATCTTGGTGGCACTCTATTACTAGCCCTGAGGTAACACGTTGTCTGTTCAAGGCTACTATGGCGTGTCTGCTATCAGTGCAGATGTATACCAGCTAGTTCTGTTTGGAACAGGCTGGTATTTTTTCTCATTCCTCACTCAATCCTTAGGCTTATCTGGAGTACACTCCACATCCTGAGCCTTCTTTGGTTTTTGAGCCGTCTGTATATATGCGTACTGCATTTGTAGCATCTGACTCAGTGTTATGTTTTATTTGAATTTTGTTGGGTTTATTAAACACAAACTTGAATTCAATTGCATGACTGATTGCCTGCAGCACAGGTTGCGCGGTGAGCGCTTTTCGTAATAAGCTAACCTCGATTGACCCATTCCTACTTCGAGGTCAACACACATATGTGTACAAAATTCCAATTTTTCATATTTGGATGGAAAACTACATAGTATTAAAAAGTATTTCCAAACAATGATATTCCAAAATAAATATTTCATAAGATACTTTAAATTGATTAGAAAATTTACTACATTTTATAAAATTTCATTTCAGATTTGTGATCAGAGAATTAGAATACATAAATACTCCACTAATATTTTTGTATTGATTCAGTTAGCTTGAATATTTGTCACGTTAATTATTATTTTTATTTCATACTCATATGAAAGTATTTGTTTCGAAATTAATTTTTTCCGTGTAATTCAATGTTTATATGAAAGTCGCTGTTTCGAGGTTTTTCTGACAGTTTGTGCCTGAAAGATACTTCTTTGCATCATCTACACATCTTTTCATAGAGTTACTTTGTATGTTGTATGTTACATGGTATAGTAACTGTTTTCAATCATGATACCCTGAAAAAATCAAAATTTGGCATGAACATTAATAAAAAGTATTTTTTCAACGACCATAATACTTGTATCAGAAAAATATTTCAGTATTTTGAGAATGTTGCACCCCAACAACCTAAATGTTCCTTCTGAAAACACAAAAAATCAATTTCAAATAACGAATGTATTGTATGTATGCCATACTGTTAATGTATGTATTTGCAGTGCCTAATTAGGATCTTTCTCCCTACAGTAAAATAATAATTTGACAACCATATAAAAATTATAATTTTTAAAATATTCAGATCTGTAGGCATGACCATAACTTATTTCTAATTTCGGTAAATTTTCGTTTTGAGGGCACTAGGCGATTTTGAAAAATTTTCGAGTGTACTTACGTATTTTAATGCGTAGATTACGAATCCGAAAAAAAAAGTGGCGCTCTCCCTTGTTTACAATGTTACGGCCCTTCAAAGTTCAGAAAAAGGCAACTTTTCAGCCTTCTTTTTCACAAAATAAACTACTTAAAAACACAAGCATTTATTCACTAGGTCACCTTTACACCTTATTCCTCCTTCTTTGACACTTTTCACTTCGATAATCAACATTTTTCCAATAAAAATGTTAAAAAATGTACGGAGCTGCTTTTTGCTTACATATCTGTATATTTTACATTTTTATGGTTAATGGCATAGTTGGTATGACTGATGCTGTTAATATTCGTAAAGTAATTTAAATGTTTTTTGCCTTTACTCTTTCGAAAGTAAATTGGATTTTGGTGGTGTATTAAGATAATATGGATTTAAGAAGTAATATATTCCGCAAAATAATCCTAGTGAGTATGAGTTATACGTAAATTTTCAAATTTAAATTCTTTAATCAATTTTATAGGTGATGCATTATGATAGATGCAAGATGTGGTTGAACATCAAAGTGAATGGCCAAACTATATTATTGAGGTTTTTTCGACAAAAACATTCAAATATGTCAAAAGAGTTGAAATTTGCTCGTTTTTCTTTCTAAACGGAAACAGAGAACCGATGCTTTTACATAATTTTTCAGTCAGGATCACGTCAAACTAAAAATTCAAATACCGGCAAATGCCAACCGCTTTTTTCTGAAATGTCACTAGAAATAGAAGAATATTACCAGAATAAACATTCGTTTGTAAATTGAGTTTTTTGTAAGAAAAATGTTGATTATTGAAGTGAAATGTGTCAAAGAAAGACGAATAAGGTGGAAAGGTGACCTAGTGAATAAATGCTTGTGTTTTTAAACAGTTCATTTTGTGAAAGAGAAGGCTGAAAAGTTGACCTTTTCTGAACTTTGAAGGGCCGTAACTTTGTAAATAACGGAGAGCGCCGCTTTTTTCTTTCGGATTCGTAATCTACGCATCAAAATACGTAAGTACACTCAAAAATTTTTTCAAATCGCCGGGTGCCCCTAAAACGAAAATTTACCCCAATTTCCTTAACAGTTTCAGTTACAGTTTCAGTAGTAAAATTGGGGTCCTCAGAAGCTCACATAACATTACATTTCAAGAATAATATATGACGATGGGCTATTTAACCAAATTTTCAAATTTCGTAAGTGCAGCTATTCCAAAACAATCTGAATATTTCCCTTCCAAGCCAGTTTCTAATCCCCTTATTGTATTTTGCTGAAAACGGGGTTATGAATCACTTTGAAGGTTACCTAGAATTTTTTCCAGAATCGGAGCCTACTTTATTTTTTTACCATTTTAGACTCTATGGAACCGCGAAATTTGAAATAGAGGTAAAAGAGTAGCCCTAAAACTCAGCCGAGTAAAACACCAGTTCGTGACTTAGACCTTCGTCATTATTGCCGTTGATAAAATTTCTCGTGTGTGAAAACAGGACTCAATAACCAGTCTTCAATCGAATCAAGGCAGATCAATATCGAAATAATCGAAAAATTTCGCTACGTTCTCATGTAAACAAAACCCCTTTCTTACGAAACAGACAACTCCAACGAAACGACAATCAAAGGTTAATCCAACAAGGGCACTACACATCACTAATTTTTTTCAAACATAATTTTTGTAACACATATTTTTAACCACTACACAACACGCCTGAACTAAAAAACTACACTAACGAGCAAAAAACACCCGCTATCCGAACAGAACAAGCTGTTTACCGCACCACCGCGCGAGGATCATTTTTCCCAAATACTTTCTCGTTACTACTCCAAACAAAATCACTTTTTCCGATCGCGACACTTAGGTGCGAAAAAACTTCGGTATGATTAAAAAAAGGTGGGACTAGTCATTGTGTGTGGTAGTAGCTAGCATTTGTTTCGGTCGGATACGGAGAGGCCAACTGAGACGATTTACTTACGGAGGAGACATTTGCTGCGAAATGGTATAGATAGTGAAAATTTAAATTGGCGTGATTTCGAGAGGGCAGGGGCGGACGGCCGTGCATTTATTTAGGGAGCACCGGCGGGTGGGTTATTTGCGGCGGCAATCACGGTTTGATGGAGCTTCGCTGCATGACTTCTATTAGTGGATATCCGTTTCGAGATAATGTTTCTAAATGTCGGGCTGGATTTGTCACAAAGGGATGAAAATTATTTCCTTTTTAACTGTTCATGAAAGTATTTGCCTGAACATTCATGTTTGTACTGAATATTTATTTTTATTCATTCATTATGTATTCCTTAAGTGAACACGCTTAATTATAAAAATCATTTTATCATTTTTTACATCGTTCAATAATTTTTTCAATATTGATATAGGTAATGAATTTCTGAAAGTAAATGATAGTAAGTTTCAAAAGTAGACACACAAACAGACATATTTATGTCCAGTTAATACACACATAACAGTAATGAGTTCACAATACATACTTTCATTTTACGAATGAGTTGAGCCAAATGGCGTATGTAGTGATTCCTACAAAATGCTTTTATTAAATACAAGATGATATTCAAGGTGATATTCTCTGTAATCTCTGACATTATATTACATGCGTAGCAATTTCTTTAGAAACACTTTAAATTTTCGATTCGACAGTTCCTTGGGATTCGGTGGTAGATGATTTTTTAATAATGATTATATTTCAGTAACCTGACTAGTTTATGTCATATGTGTATGTACGTGAGAAAAGTGTGTTAAAATATTTTGAATATGTACATAAATTCTTTGAAGTAAATAATTTTTGATCTTTGAATATAGTCGGCAAGTTCTTCTTGGTTTCAAATCCAATAAGATGCGTATTGCTTTTTTCTGTATTATGAATGTGATCTAACGTTTAGTTGGTGCCAACTATTTAAATAATCAAAATGAACGACATTTACAACAGCTAGATTGATACTTTGTTCAACTATACGTATGGCATGGATGGCTACTCAATTTAGATTTAGGGTAACAATTTTAGATTTAGGGTGGACAATTCCAGCTCACAGACAACGTGAATTCCGAAACATTTTTTCGAACTAGATAGATTTAAATAAAGATTCTCTGAAGCTACAAAACTGTCGTCATCATTTCCGGGCAATTGAAACAGTATATCACTGGTTTTGACGAATCAGGTTAACTAAGTGGCAATGAACCAATCAGTAAACCTGTATGAAAAATGTTTTGCAAATAGGCTGATAATAATTTCAATAACCTTCGTCAGTCATAATTCTGAATTTTTTTTCTGTAATCTCAAGATTTTCAAAGATCAGTAGAGTTGGAGGAGTTAATAGGAGAGTTATAGCAGACCTAACACGAAAATCAAAGAAAAAATGAAACAGTTCTGAACATACATCTAATTTATCATAACTGTCAATGTCGATGACAAGACAAAAATTGTTAAATCAACAATTTTATACCATGATTCGTATCATCTATTGCATTAGATTTTTTTGTTTTAGTTGAAGGCTATTTTCAAAGTTGATGTACATCCAAGGCAGTCTAAAATCATACGAAGCTATAAAACTTGGATATAATTTGACTTTGCCAAAGCTTGGAAATTGAAGCCAAGTTTCCAAAACTGAAAAATAAACGCTTACATAAATTATTCATTAGAAATGGTACTACTGTTTCTATCCAACTATTTTCAAAATCTCAAACTCGTTAATTTCTTTTGAATAGTATAGTAGGTACATGAACATTTCACAAGACAAGCACATCATTTGATAATTTATTTCTTTTCTATCTGATTTGAAGCAATGTCTGACGTGAATGATCAAGGTAAACCTATCAGATGAAGAGAAAATTATTGTGGCAGAAAGTAGCACCAAATCTACGACGATAAATAGCGAAGTACCACAGGGGTCAGTATTGGGCCTAGCATTTCAAAACTTTTTTATGACGATCTTGTTACTTTAACAACCGGTGATAGCTACACTGTAAGGTCATGAAAATGTTATATTTTCAATAAGTGGTCGTCAAACGTGAGGGGAGTATTGAAAATTCAACGACAGCAACATATATAAACCAAGGCCAAGGTTTAACTGGATGTAAAGATCGCCTACGGTAAAGGTGAGAAAGACATCCTTTGTAAAGTTGAAAATCGGCAGCGACTCTCTTTCAGCAAATTCCAAACATCAAAAGGTATCTTTCTTCAAAACTAGTGGATACTCATTATATTGTAGTCCCTCCAAGATATTGTATAGAGCCCCATACTGGTGGTCGGTCAAATTTTTTTGTCAAAACTCAGAGAATTTGCTATGCATACCAAAAAGTCTCAGCAAAGCTGTATGAAATGAAAACCCCATGGCGAGACGGCAATTCATGTGGGATAGTGTAAAATTTGGAAGATAAACCAAGCAGTGAATCGATATGTCAACCTCCTGATGATGCTGACTCAGTTAACGAAATGGTGGTGATAGAGTGATCTTGCCAGATATGTTATTATACTGTTCTAGATGGAAAGGGATCAGACAGGATCTTCTGGGAAAATCATGATAAATCTTTCAAGCGAAGGGAAATGGAAACTTACCTATGAGGCGAGTATAAAAGGGTTCATACCCACCCATATAGGAAAAAATTGGCAGAATAACTGTAAATAATAGCAATTTTCAATGGAGTAATGTAAAGTGGTTCCATTGAGACGTGTGGAGTAGATATAGGGAATATTTTAGGTTGTGATAATCAAGTCCTATCGAAAAATCGTAGGCTTTTGAAGATTTCTCGGTCTCTGATAAAAAAGTAATATGAAAAATTCTGTTGGAAAATTGATCTATACAACTGTTCACATTTTTCAAAGTAAATTTAGTTGAGACAATACAGTATTTCGATAACGTATTTCTTCATCATTTGATCAAACATTCAGTGAAATGAAACAAAGAATTTTCATTTCATTCTTCAAGCGGGATATTTGTTTTATTCTATATGTGGAAAAGTTTCTCTACACTAAACACGAAAAGCCATTACGAAAATAAAATATTTTTCCAGAATCTCACTCCTTCTTCTATACTTCTAAATATGAATATTACTGGAGTTTATTCTCAACACCAAACTGTTATTTTAACATCTTGATACGTGTTTCGAGTTTTGAGAAAGATCAGTTTTGAACTTCCCCTTGTAGATGATCACTTGGTGATAGAAACACGTGTCGAGGTGTTAAAATAACGGTTTCATGTTGGGAAAAATCTCCAGTATCTAATATTCATCATTTCACCAAAGGTACCAAACAGTGCATCACAAGTAATACTTACATTCAAACATTAAATTATTTTGCAAGTTTTGCTTGTTTTCCTTGGTGGTTCTATGGCATTTTATTACTTATAATTGATATTTTATAAGTAATGTTTTTTGGTTTCCAACCAACATCTTTGGTCAAATGCATATATACCTAAATACAAACATTTCCACATTTTTATTTCGCAATTGATATCGCAACAAAATCCGCAATCTTATCCCTACCAATAAACTCTTTAGTTCAAGTAAACGATATCTGCAACCTACCTTCCAACAGCCTTCCCTTTAATTATATAGTTGGGAAGCTAACTAATTTCGTTATTCAATAATCATATCTGATTATATGAGAATCTCACAATAACTATATAATATATACAGATATACAGAGTGTAACATAAGTACGTTAAAATATTTAAGTGACGTATTCCCAAGACAATTTTGAGAAAAAAACTATAAGAACTTGTGTTCGAAAATGCTTCGTTTCGGAGATACGGGGTGTTGAAATTGAAGTTTTTGTTCGCTTTTTGAAAAGAACTCTTGCAAAAAATTAATTTTTTTGCACCAAATTCGGTACGTTTTTTTGACGTAGGAAATCATAAATTCGTATTAATTTTCATATAATATCTAGAGGGCGCTGCGTACGCTGTCATTATTCATTTCTAATTACCTTAATATTTTTGACAATAATCTTTTGGTACTTTTCATGAAAAAATGTAATTCCCACACCTTTTCCGAGTAAAAAAGGTACACCTCCTCAACAACGCTGGAGGTGATCGTTTTCGAGATATTTACAATTTTCTATATCGTTGCATATTACTCAGCTTCTAGGGCAATAAGTGAAGTTGCTGAGAACATTACAAAAACTAGGTATGTGGTGGATCTCGTTAAATAAACAACTTTTTCCAATAAAATGTTTAACGAAGAATGATTCGTTTTCGAAATACAGATTTTTGACATTTTTCAAAACATGATAGGTTTTTGTCATAAGCAATTCTAGTTATTTTCATCAAACTTTATACGCAGTATACCCGTACAGACTTCTTCTAAACTGAGCTTTATCAAACTGCTTATTCAATCCAAATTTAAAAAAATTGTCAGTTTAATTATTCAATTAGAAAGTGCTACATTTCGGAGTTTGTAAAATAAACAATTCGGAAATGTATTATGTTATTTATTAAGAAAATAGACATATACAAATTGAACGAAACAACTATTACAACAACTGTTCGAAATGACGACCCCCAACAGTTATACTTCTGCTCTCCTCATCAAAGAATTCCGCACCCGTTGAAAAATGCCTGGAGTGCTAGCATAGCATAGCAATAGCAAGCTATGATGCGATCCCTCAACATTTCCTCGTCTTCAATGGGGCTAGCATAAACTAGTGATTTTAGGTGCCCCAAAAAATCGACGGGATTGAGGTCCGATGACCCCGAGGGCCAATGCTCAGTGCCTCCTCTTCCTATCCATCGTTGGGCATATTCTACGTCTAAAAAAGTTCTTGCTGTCACACTAAAATGAGCAGGAGCTTCATTGTGCACACACCAAGAGTGATTTCGGAAACCAATGGCAACATCTTCCATGAGCTGGAAAAGCTCGTGTTCCAAAAATATGGGTAAGCATCTCCATTCAAACGTAAGGGGAAAAAAGTACGGCCCAATTAAATAATCTTCAATTATACCTACCCATACATTAAAAGAGAATCTGTCTTGGAAATAAGTTTGCGTTATCGCATGTGGGTTATCTTCCGCCCGGATGTGGTTGTTATGGAAATTCATGACACCATTTCTTGGAAAATTAGCCCCATCTGTGGAGATAATTTTCGATGAAATTTGCGGATGCCGATTTACATATTTCTGAAAACAATTTTATCGAATTGTATACTGATAACATTTTTGTTTCAGATGGGGGCTGTTTATCTGATTTCTGGCCTCCTCATCTTCCAGTTAGCGACTTCATCTGTAGGTGAGCCCTCTTACTACAGGCAATACAGGATCCTGTCAGGGTTGCCTTCCTCTGATTACTACTCCCCACAGCAATACTCGCTCTACGCGAACCCCTACGTCCATCATCCCTACAGATACTCTGATCCTGTCCGGGATGACAAAATTTATGTTACCGACCAATATGGAAGAACCACGGTGCAGTCAGGAGCGAGTTATAGAGGTTTATGATCACCCCTATCCAAAATTCAATTGAACGTACCTCATAATTCCACATGTGAACTGTTCTAGTCGACTTTACTGAAATGAATTGCAATAACTACAGAGCTCACGATTTACCACCACAATGGCGCCATCTATATGTTCGGCAGAGAACTCAAACCTGATTATTTAAAATGGATGAGGATCCCTGATAGCTAGCGGTCTGTTGCAAAACAAATTTCGACTTCAGTAGACCCGGAAGCAGTTCACCTAGTCAACGAGACAAACCACTCCAGCGTTGGAAGCTCTTGGCTCCTACCAAGCAACGTCTAAATTGGTAGCAAATTGCCAAAAACGACTCTCCTCGATAGGAGGTCTTCTTACAGGTCACTGTCATTTGAATCATCATATGCAGAGACTCGGACTGTCGGAAAACAGTGTGTGTCGCCTCTGTTTGGAAAATGATGAAACAGCAGAGCATTTACTTTGTGCCTGCCCCGCTGGGGACTGAAAGACCACTCACCATACAAACTAATGGGCTTCGTTAAGAAGCTGGGTTTATTTGGTCGAGTGTGAATAGGTGTGAGCTACAATAAACCCTCGCGGGTTACGGTGAAGGGTCGAATAGACCACTGACTTTAGACCTAACCTAATCTAAGATGTTGAGAAAGTAAGAAGTTACTGCTAACTGGTGACAGATTGGTATCTCGTTGACTGCGTGGTCCGTCTCGTTGAACTACCTCCGGGTTTACTGGCATCAACAGCCAGATTTGAAATAGCTTGTTGGTTCTTTGCACATTCACTCAAACAGAGACTAGAGAAAACCAGAGCCCAAAAATGTTATTCCATGGATGGCGTCTATGTGAGGGACCTCGTTATGCTTCTAAATAATAAGGATACAGAAATTCGAACAACTTCAGGTTGAGTTATCGGTTTGTGGCTATGAAAGTCACTTCCAATAGGTATTTTTTCTCACAATTGTTTTCAGTGCGCATGTGGTAGCTTCATCCCTGTTTCTCGTACTATGTTTTGCAAAATAAACATGGTAAAATATACGAGGACAAATAATAAACAATAAATTATTGAATTATTCACATTTATTTCAAGTAAGTTGGAAACAGCAAAACAATAAGTGCCCTAATTAAAAAAAATCTTAGTGATTATTACAATGTTGACTGTCCGAAAAGTACAACACAACGAATATGATTCATAACGTGGATCATATTCAAAAACAATACCTACCTATTTCATAAATTTCATAATTTATTGTTGTAACGTATTGTTTTGAATATCAAAAATCAAGTGAAAGCATTGATATATATA
>WOGP01010999.1:0-10105 GCA_015342065.1 Leptinotarsa undecemlineata
TACTTAAGAACAGCTGATGAGAGGGGTGTTATGTAAACAAACATGTGTACCAACTGTTGGTGATGAAATATTTCATTTGTTGAAAACTCAATATACATATATATAATATAATGATACTATATCTTGAAAACAAGAGCTAATATATAATTTTTATGGTCACTTTCGGTTTCAACCCCGAAACAAAAACTTTGTTGTGTTGTGTTATTTATTATCTTATAAATAAATATCATTGCGAAGTACAGTAACCTTTGTAATACGGGCAGCCACTGAAGGGTGGATAACATTGAATTTATTTATATCTGAATAAACCTCATACAGGAAGCCAAAAATTGCATCTTGGGTGTTCTTTTTAGCTTGAAAACCGAATTGATTTTTTTTGATAATTTCATGAGGAGTAAGGAATTTATTGAATCTTTTTTTTACTAGCTTCTCAATTATTTTTGCTAGAGTTGGAATGAGTGCTATTGGGCGATAATTAGAGGGATCGTTCAAGCTACCGCCTTTGTGCAAGGGAATTATCACAGTCTTTTTTAAGAATGAAGGAAATTTACCGTTGCGAAAGGAAAGATTTATTAACGCGACTAGAGTTTCAAGTGCTTCTCTTGGAAGATTCTGAAATATGTTCATGGAGATGTCATCGTATCCAGTTGCTTTTTTATTCTTAATATCCCTAAACACTTCGATAATTTCATCAATACTAGTATCGTATAATATAAAAGTATCTCCCGTACGACAATTTTGGACATTGATAAGAGGGTCGTAGGGTACAATTATGTTATCACTAAGCTTACGAGCAATTGAACAATAGAACTCGTTGATCTCATCTGCACCGATTGCAATTTTTTCACTGTTTCTTTTTTTAGGATTCCCTCTCAGGTCATTTACTATGGACCACGTCTCTTTCATTTTATTATTCGCAGAGTAAATTCGATTTTGGAAATATCTAGATTTTACAAGCTTAAGAACAATTCGGTAAATTCTACGATAGTTATTAAAATAGGTATGAAAATCTGGATTAAAAGTGAATTTTCTTAAATAACTAAGGGACCGTAGATTTCTTGAGGATGTCCTAATTCCAGGTGTTATCCAGGGCTTTTTGCGCTTTTCTTTAATTTTCTGGATAGGAAATGATACACTGAAAAATTCATTGAGTTTGTTATAAAAAGCAACAAATGGTTCTTTTAAAGATAAGACCCGTTCCCAGTCAAATTCAAGACAGTTCTCATAGAACCTATTATAGTTTGTACTGCTATAAAGCCTTCCATATTTATATCTATCATTTTCAGTTACATCTAGAAGAATGGAGCATTCTATAGCTTCATGCTCAGAAAGTCCAGTGGAAATAGTTGTACATGAAACTTTTTCCAAGTCATAATTAGTGCATACATAGTCAATACAGGTGGAGGAATAATTACAAACTCGAGTGTTTGATCTGACGTGCATGTTGAGGTTGAATGATTGTAATATATTCATTAGAGCTTGTGTAGCTGCACAATTATCAAGTTTTTTGAAGTAACATACAGAACATTCAAAAACTTTTTCAATTGTGAGGTTATTATATTTTGTAACCTTTTCATGAAGTAGCTTGCTGGCAAATTCTTCATTAACTTCATTAACATTGAAACAAAGGATTGTAAGCAGACTATGAAATATGAAAATTAAATATGCCATGAAAATTATTTCAACTTATTTAGAAGTTAATAACATCTTTTATCAGCTCGATCATTTTTGGAGGAAACATTTTTAAGGAACTTCTGAAAATTTGTATACTAATCATACCTCAGAATTCACTGAAAATGAATAAAATGCAGTGATTAGTATTAGAATGAGAATATACTTGACTGAAAACAGTTCCTTTTTTTAATTTATCCAATGGACTATTATAGAGAAGAAATTTTCATTAAGAAATTGGTAAGGATTAATTGTTAAGTGGTAAGTTAAAATATACTCATGTCTTCATTGATATCACACAAACAGAGTACAGAGTACACTAGAACAATAACTGAAACAAAATAATGTTTCAGTAAATTGTAACCCAACAAAAGTACAAAAATATGACAGCTGTTTTTAGAAAAGGGTAACTATACTCCTGGAGCCACTGCTGCACTTTTTTAAAGCAGGTCTGAAATTTTATCTTCAACATCGTTAATATATTTCAAATCAGTCAAAAAAATTCTAGAAGACTACAGGAAGAAAATAAAAATGCTTGATGAACTGAAACAAAGAATTAGCGTTTGAAAATAAATTCCCTCAAATCCTCCTCAGAAAAATTCAAAATAAAATTCAATAAACCTAACAGAACAATAGACATATCTATTGTAGCTATATACCTATACTGATGGTGAAACAAATACAATGAATATTATTTCTCTAATGAATTATTCTTCAATAAGAAACACAAAATTATTAAAATATCAAATTAATCAATTATCAGTATATGTCCCTATTCCTTATTTACAATTTTCAAATTGCCGTCCATGAGAACTCTAAATGGTTGTTTTGAAGACCTGAAGAAATTGCATTACAAATATACTATGTACATCCATTACACTACATCCATTTTTAAATTATAAAAATCCAAATGTACCTGTGCAAAAACATTATGACGCGGAGAAAAGTAAAAAAAAAAAAATTCATTTGATGGGAAGTTTCAGTGAGCAAACATTATTATTATTTTAGAGGATATATATGGATTATTGTTCCAAGTTAAATTTTTCATAAATTGTTATAAAAAAAATTTTTTCAAGTAGAACATTCTTTATACACATGAAAAATACATATAACGAAAAAATGTTTTCATCCATGGATGCAAGCCAAACAGTTACCTAAATTCCGACAATAATAATTGAAGAGTACTTTACCTTTCCATTTCTGTGAGTAATGAAAAACAATTGGGTCATGAACAGATACTTCGATGGAGGACAATGTGGATTGCGATTTTGCATTGTTTGGGAAAAATGGAATGAAAACTCGGTTATATGTATAGGCAATTCGAAATGTACAATAGAGGGTCGATCACACAGCCAGACCGATTTCCTTTTCCCTGCTAGCAGATATTTCAGTTGCTTGTCAGTGAATTGTGTAGTTCAATATATATTTTATTACATGGAACATATATCATACAATAATGGTAGTCGATAAAATATGAGAATTTTTCACTGAATCGACATATCCATACATTATTTTCATTACCAAATTTTCTAAAAATATGACTGAAAATTCTAGTGCAATAGATGCCTTCCAATTGAATGCAGTGCTCATTAAGGAGACATCAGAACTACTGCTTGAACCCTTAGCACTCCTGATCAATCAGTGTTTCACTTCAGGGGTTTTTTCTGACTAATTCCAAAGTAGTACCAAAATAAAAAAAAATCCCAAAATTCCAAGCAACTTTCGACCATCTGTCTGTATCTGTAGAGTAGGGAGGGTGAGTGTCGGCCAACAGCACTTAGGCTACATCCTTCCATCCTGTCCTTTCCAGGAAGGTGGACAGGTTACTGGAAAACATCTCCTTTATATCGGCAGGTGTGGGCCAAGACTCGCTGAACACACACTCTCTTATTGACGATAACTCCGGATACTCGCATAGGACATGCCATGCCTGACAGTTTCATTGTTCTGTTTACACATCCTGCGTAGAGGTGTGTTCACTTGCCCCATATTATGGAGATGTTTCCTTAGTTGACAGTGTCCAGTCAGAAATCCTACTATTAAGCGTAGATTTTTCCTGGTCATCGTCAGATATTTCTTCGGTTCCAGCTTTCCAGGGTCTCCCAGGGTGATCCTGGCAAGATTGCATCTTTTAATTTCATCCCATCTCTTCAAGCATGTATCATGAGTGTAACGTTTGGCTAGTTCCGCAATTGTCGAAGTCATTAGGCCGTAGGTGCCACTGAGTCCTACAATTCTTAGTTCAGCCGCTTCTTTGGCTGAAGAGTCTGCAATGCGATTACCTTCACTTCTGTCGTTCTCTTTAATCCACCTCAGGATAATGTTATTATCACCGAGGCTTTGGCTAAATCTTGGGGGCACGCTATTACTAGCCCCGAGGTAACACGTTGTCTGTTCAAGGCTAATAGGGCTTGTCTGCTATGAGTGCAGATTGTTATGTTTGTACCAGAAAATCCATTCCTGGTTATTTCTTTTGTGACGATTGAGATACCAGCCAGTTCTGTTTGAACCACGCCGGTATTTTTTCCCATTCCTCACTTGCTCCTTAGGCTTGATGATTTGGAGTACACTCCACATCCCGAGCCTTCTTTGGTTTTTATAACATCTGACTCTGTGTTCTGATTTATTCGTATTTCGTAGGGTTTATCCAACACAAACCTGCGTTTAATTGCATCACTGTCACTGGTTGTCAGAGGTTGCGCAGTGAGTGCTTCTCGCCATAGGCTCAGGCTCAATTGACCCATTCCTACTTCTAAGTTTACACCAGCTGTGCGCAATCGTAACATGGCCCATAAAGCATCCTCCTCAACGTACAGCTCCAGAGGGGTCAGACCAGTAATTAATTCCATTGCCGCGGTTGGTGTTGTTCACATGGCTCCTGTGATGTTTAAAGAAGCCAATCGCTGATTTCATATAATTTTTGGATGGCCGTTGCTTGTAGAACTTTCGGTCCCCATGCAATGGCTCCGTACGATAACATAGGTCTTATTATTGTAGTGTAGATCCAGATGACCACACGGGGTGAAAGACCCCATGCGCGCCCACTGTTCTCCGACATTGCTCATAAGCCACATATGCTCTTTTTGCTCTACTCTGTAGGTGATAGTTCCATGTTAGCTTCCTGTCGAGGACAGTACCAAGGTATTTCACCACTTCAGAGAAGTTTAGTTTGCTTTTGAACATTTCGGGAGGTTTCAAGCCCGACAGAGTTCTTTTCCTGGTGAGAGGCACCATCTCAGTCTTCTTGGGATTGATCGACAGTGAGTGTTTACTACAGCATGTTTGAGCCCATCCTTTGCTCAAGGATTGCTTTTGCTCAGTGTGTTCACAAATTTGTCGGACTGCATGATAACTGTGTCATCTGCATATGCAATTGTGTAGAATCCATTATTGTTGAGGTGAATAATCAGGGTATCCAGAACTATGTTTCCAAGAAGGGGTGATGAGACCCCTCCCTGTGGACATCCCCTTATGACCAGTTCTCTCACTGTGATGTCTTCTACATACTTATTACTCCACTAGAAAGTATTTTGAGTATCCATTCTCCTACTACCAGAGGTACATTCCTGGAGTATAGTTGCAGGATAATTGTTGGGAAGGTTGTTTTATCAAAAGTTCCCTCGATATCTATGAATATGCCCAAGGTGGATTCTTTATTGTCCATTGAGCTTTCGATTCTGCCAACCACATGGTGAAGGGCCGTATCAGTAGATCTTCCCGGAGTATAAACTTTCGACTAATTTCAATCATAAATATTTTTTTCAAAAATAGTTGAGGTATTATTGAAAGATAGGCTGACAGATCATTTCGAAAAAAAAATAAACACCCAATATGGTTTTCGCAAGAACAAATCAACAATTAGGGCTTCACTGAGGATCATTGGAGACATTGTTGAGGGTCTTGAGATTAAGATACATGCATTTATCACCATGTGCGATTTGTTCAAGACGTTCGACAGTGTCTCACATGACCTTCTGTTGCTTAAGTTAAAGTGTGTATTAAAGGTGTATTAAAGGTGTACCTCAGAAACTATTATCATCCAATCTAACTAACAGACAACTAGTAAAAATAGATACAAAAATACCTACAGCATACAATTGATAATACTTTCACTATTCTCTTTGCTGACGATACTTTTTTTTATCAAAATCTCTTCAAATTAAGGTAATCTTTTAAAAATGGCTGATAAATCCATTCACAATGCGAAAAATTGGTTTATCCCGAGTTTCATGCAATTAAGTGATCAGAAAACTCAAAACTTAATCATATCAAGTAACAGTAAAAGGTAGGACCTCGTTAGTCCTTAGCTCACACAAGTTTCTCAACTTTTGAGAGTTGTCGTTGGTATTGAGGCGACAGCTGATTAACGGAAAAATAGATTATAAACAGTTTTTTTTAAACAACAACTATACAATAGGTGAACATTGCAAACTTCTTGGTATTACAATCGGTGACTCCCTTAATTGGTATATGTATACAGAACATTTTAACAAACGTCTATCTAGTATCTTGTCTCTAATATGAAGGCTCCGATGTATTATCAATCCAGACAAACTGAAGATCTTGATATGGTTCATTTCACTCCCAAATTAATTATGGCTCAATCTTATCGGGTAATTCCTGCCATGCTACAAAAATTTTCAGGTCTCAAAAAAAGACCATTCGCCTAATGTACCATGTATATTCACATTTTCCAAACAGTCTGTGAAATACACGAAAATAAAAGAAACTATCCCTTTACCTCCGATATTCACACTCATGATACAATATCTGCTGATCAAATAGTATTGCCGCGATTTCGTTTAACCAAATCCAAAACTAACTCTATGAATTTCAAACTTTACAACTTGACTTCAGAGAAGCGTTCACATAAAAATAATGAATTAATAAATTTTTTTTTCGTGTAATTCAATAATTATAAAAAAAGTTGTTGTCCCGAAAAGGCATTTTCTTCTAGTTTGTGACTGAAAGTTATTTTTTTGCATGATCTATACATCTTTGTAAAGATATTATTTTGGAATTATTAGCTTTCATCCGTTCTTCAGAAGATTCCTATATTGTTATTGTATAAAGATGGAGAAGTAGAAAGTCAACACATTTCTTTCTCAAATGATAGTTATATCCATGATAATTGTTATACAACTTTCACATCTTGAATTTTCTTTGAGACACGTTTCGCTCTATGGTAGCCTCATGAGTTAAACCATTCCAACTGTAAAACCCTATTTTGGTGAACTAGCCTTCAATATTTCCATCCCAAGAGTAATCTTAAAAAATTCTACGCAAACGAACAAGTGTTTCTTTAAGAGT
Source organism: Leptinotarsa undecemlineata (assembly GCA_015342065.1). Classification (NCBI taxonomy): domain Eukaryota; kingdom Metazoa; phylum Arthropoda; class Insecta; order Coleoptera; family Chrysomelidae; genus Leptinotarsa; species Leptinotarsa undecemlineata. The sequence continues at coordinate 6,982 of WOGP01010999.1, forward strand.
TTGACGTGCCTTATTTTATCATTTGCTTTTTCTATGTTTCAATTTAAAATTTCGAAATATTTGATATTAGAAAATTCCCTAATAAAATTCAATCATTAATCAATCGGAGTCGGATGCATCGAGAGGCAGAGAAAAAGTAGGTAATCTATTGGTGCCGATAAAACGCTTATAACTCGAGTCTCGATGACATAAGGTGCAAAGTTGCAGGTATATCATCCGAGCTCAAACGGGGAACAAATTCAGCGGCATACAACTCAAACTAGGAACGCGAAATTAAATTGCCCGAGTGATTAATCGGCGCAATAGCTCTGAGGACATGTATATCCCGGAAAGCTGCTTCAATCATTGTGACAAATAACCGACGGCTGGATGGTGCTGCAGCAACGCCATGTCCTTCTCATCTCTCTCTCTCTTCACGAAGGACCCTTGTCACTCGATGTTTGAACCAAAGAACAATTTGATTACCCAGATGTATTTAATTTGAAAACGCTATTAGAACTTTATTTATTCTATCCAGAAAGCAAAATATATCACCAGCAAAATTCACCTTTCGGTAGATAAAATCATTACAAACATTATCCATTTCGAACCCACATCTATGCGACAGTGTAGGTTTTGGTTCACGTAGCGGATCACTCTGAAGGTTAAGGTGGCATTTTAGGTATTTAGGTAGATACGCCGTTACTTATTTTGAAATTAAAATTGATATAGTAAAATTCCGTAACGGTAGGCACTAAATTCTAAGAAATATTTTTGCATTTAAATGAAAACATTGTTGTCAAAGTTGTGATCCTATATATTTTATCATCAGTTTTCCTCATCTGTTCAGTTTTCCTCATCTCATAATTGCCGTACGCCAATGCAAGAAAAACGTCAGTCACTTCTGAAAATGTAGTGCCTACTATTTTGGATTTATAGTATAGGTGTGAAAAGCTTGAGTGCATTTCATCTGATTCGACACTATGCCAAAAAATGAAGACATATAGTTGAAATGAATTTTAAGACAGTCTCCTGAAATCCTTATTGATTTCTGATAATTATAATAATACAAACAATTCTACCTTGGCTTCAGTTGTCCTACAGTTCATTATAACTAAACATCTTCAGAAACATGTATGAAAACTAATGACACGACGATGACCTATCCATTGCTGATTATTCAGATGTTTTTTTGTTTCAATGTTGCTTTATCTTTGAAACAGAATAATTAACCTCACAATTCGATATCTACGGGATTTCTATCGAAGAATAGCCATAAATCAGACGATCCTGCTCCTACAATTTTCGCTGATTAGGACGGATTTAAGTTTCCTTCGGTAACGAATACGGCGACACTTTATTTTCCTGAGAATCCGCCAAACTCATAATACAAAAAGTGTCCAAGTTTGCAAGAATCCGCTTTTTGCTCGGAGCAAACTCAATAGTTTCCTGTAGATGGATAAACGATCGCAGTCTGGGTGATTAATGACGCCTTGTGACAGCATAAAAACATGAAAATGTGATTGAAACCATCCATTTCGAAAGAGCTTTTGTGTTCTCTACCATTATCTAGAATCCTCCGAGGAATATCGATTTAAAGTTATTGACCAAAATAAACAAGTCCGTGGTTACTGTTGAAAGTAATATTAATTCGGTCGTATCATCTCTATTGTTTGAAAAATGGAAGGAAATTCTTACAATTTTCATTTCCGAGTTTAATCCATCATTTTGTTTATTGTATGCTCACTGTATCGTAGCTTCAAAAGTTATCAAAAATAATCTTATATCATTATACAAATGATTTAATAAAAAGAATAAAACAATATAGAACAATTTGAAAAAATAACCAAACCAGACTAGAAGTAGACTCCATTTGACACGGTAAATGAAATATTTTCCTGTTAAAACTTACCGAGATTGATATCTGTCTGTATAACGATTACTGGAGTTTTTTCCCAACACCAAATTGTTATTTTTAACACCTCAACACGTGTTTCGATTACCAAGTGATCATCTTGAAGAGGAAGGTCAAACTGAGTTTGATCTTCCTCTTGATCAAACTCAGTTTGATCTTCCTCTTGAAGATGATCACTTAGTGATCGAAATACGTGTCGAGGTGGGAAATAGTCATTACTACACCAAAGGTTCCAAACAGTGCATCATAAGTATCTTTGAGTATGTCTGTCTGTTTTCCGTTAACCAGCTGCCGCCTCCATACGAACCAATACTATCAAAATTCTAAACTTGTGCGAGCTAAGGATTAACGAAGTTTTACCTATAAACGCGCGATTGCTAGCACGGGTTGGACGATAGGCAGTGAAAATAGATCGTCTGTCTTCTCGGCTCGAACCACCGTTTCACCTGACGGTCGATTAAATGAGTGGAAGAAACCCCCTCAGTCCAACCCAACCGGCTACCGTCCCGCCTCAGAAAGTTTAAGTCGCCATCGACATTTACGATGGATGCAATTTTTTGTTCGTACCTTCACAATTCATAAGAAATAAAGGTACAAAAAAAGGAATATATTGACGCTATATTCGGTACCAGAACAGCCGGGAGTTACAGAAAATGAACAATATAATAGGTGACATCGACTCCATATATAAGATCCGAATCAACTAGGAGGTTATTGATGAGGACCAAACAAAGAAATGAATAAATACGAAATATGAAGAGTACTGTATCACAACGATGCTCTCTGGATACTGTTCATCCAGGAGACATCTGAACAAAATAGGGGTATGAATATCAGTTATTAATTATAGGCTATACAACATGCTCAATCCCTAAAGAGATGGGATGGAATCAAAGGATGCAATCTTACCAGGATCACCTTGGGTGACCCTGGGAAGCTGGTACTGAAGAAATATCCCAACCAGCAAAGTTGTTTTATAATTCCATGGTGTTGCAACAGTTTTATTTTATTAGTATTTTATAATTACTTACAAAATGCTAATTGATTATATTAGATGATCGGTGAACATAATACAGTTGCAGGCAATAAAAGTATTTTATAAATTTGTCATAGAAACGTTTATGAAATGAAATTAAAAAACCATAATAAAATAGTCATGAAATTATCACAGAAACGTTTTTGCAACTAATTTATAAAACTTATTTTCTTATAAAAGTCAATTGTTATGTA
>WOGP01011000.1:0-10105 GCA_015342065.1 Leptinotarsa undecemlineata
GAGAATAGGTGAAAGGTGAAAGGTGGAATCACTCTAATGACCTATAAATAGTCAGATCTCTGAGGAATAAGTACAGTTATCACCCGAAGACGATTGTGGATACTAACAATCGAAACGTCGTGACGTAACTTGGTTTGGAATATTTTAATCTTCATTTTTATTTTTCAGCTTTTATTAATATTTAAGTTTTTTATTTTTTGTTTGTAGCTTGTATGTAAATTCCTTGTAATTTCAGTTATTTTGTGTTTAGTTAAATTGTTATTTTCGTTTAATCTTTTTATTTCTTCGGGGATTTCAAATCAATTTATATTATATTAAACAATGGAAGTCCGAACTGATTTTAATATAATTTGTTATTGAATAACAGAGTTACTTCGGATTAAAATCGAGGTCAAATAGAAAAGCATCTAATGAAATAATACGTTTGAAATGAATGCTACTACATAGTGATGATACTGAAAAATGTTTTGGCTTGTGCTTTAGCAGCATGTGCAGAGTTGTGCTTGATGCAAAAAGTATTACACTTCTATCACGTGATGATAAAATGTTGACTAATGAAAGAGTTTCTCACTTTCTCAAAATGTTAGAATTGAATAATGAACTTTCGACATTTTTCCAAGCACAATTGATTTTTGGAGTTTAGTTTCACACTCTGTAATAACAAATCAAGTACCAACCTAGATATTAGATTTCAGATAGGATTTACTCAGTTATGATGATATTTTTTTGAAGTGTAATTCGAGAAAATGCAAATTTAAGAAGGCATCATAATGGGAATGCAGGTCCGTATTGAAAAAGTGATGGTTGGCCCGAAACATCGTATGAAAAAAGATTTAAGTGCGTAGTAGACTTCATGAAGTTCAATCAAAGCTCATCATACATTTCTTATCAAATTAAAGCAACATCGTATCTTCCACAGTTACCGAGATGGCAATATAATGCAACTTTATCAAAATCACAAAAATCTATAACCTGTGGATTTACTCGTATACTTTGATAGCCCTATAAGCATAAACTTACAGTAAATTACTGTCGCCTTCTTAGTCACTGTTACTGCACAAAATGCTTTGTCTAAACTGACTAAAGAATATTCCAAAATTTGCTATTATTCCTGTTCATCTTGCAAACATTGGTTTAGGAGAAAATTCAAGGAAGCCGCATACATGCATCCAACAACGTATTCAGCCAAGCTAGCGTAAAGATACACAATATATGGAAAACCATCAGAGATTTCAAATAATTTTATATATTAGACAATGAAAGTCCGAACTAGTGAAATTTATCATGAAACATTGTAAATCACCTTCAATCAAAGCATGCTGTCTATTTATCGTTTTAGCAAACTTTTTTTTGTTGTCCCCATTTAAAAAAATGGGTAAAAAAATTTAACTTCGCTTGAATGATCATGACTTGGAATTTAGATGTATTTTTCGATGCTTAACAACTTTTATAAATAACATTTCCCGAGTTTTTTCAAAATAAGAGTACTCTGGTCCCAAAATCAAATGTTTGAAGGTTCCTCGTATATTATGTGTGTTTTACCATATATTGTTAGTGCATGTTCAGTTTCAGGGGATGCAGAAACTTTTATAAAGAATAACATTTTGTCGAAACACTTCAGAAATCATTTACCAACAGATGGTTTGCAGGTCAAATAAATGATGAAATAAAGTACCTAAATATTACAAACCTATTCTTATATTAGCAAATCAATCACACAAATTTTGAGTGAAAATGGGAAATAAAATCAAAATTTGGAATCCGTTAATTTCTCAATAATTTAATATATATAATTTACAATGTTATAATAATACATACTACCTTACTTATGTATCTACATTATTTTTTATTACATTTCCTAAAATGGTCATTTTCTCTATAGTATATAATTTATTGTTGTTAAATACTGTTTCATTCGACCCATATTGCAACATTGAAGGACTCATCATGAAATGGATCTGTTCAATTCATTCAGAGTAAAATGAGCATTTTCAAGTGTTGATATCAATTTTCACATTTCAAGTAATTGGCACATGTTATTTATCCTCAATACTTCTTTTTCTTTTATCACATTCCAGTTTGAGCTGGAAATGAGAATTGTTTCAGATTCCTGGTAGATTTTTGGTATTCTCGTTCAAAATCAACAGAACACATTCTACTCCTAATTCAGAATTCACAACAAAATAATTTTTCGAACAGTCAATTTCTAAATACTCAGAAAAACGACTTTCGAACAGTAAGGTCGGAAACAGTAAGGAAAATTGAGTTTTTGTAAGGAATGAAATAATGTTTAATCAGTTATCTAAAAATAACTCTCGTGTCTTGTGAAAACAGACGAATGAGTTCATTCATATCATTTTTGTAGTAATTCTTCGAAATCGACCAATTGATACATTATTCTTCAATAGCAAACTTTAATTTGAAAAAATCGTCACCACAATGTACAAGGCACTCTGTTTCTAAAAATTTTATTTTTTGCCAAATGTTTGTTCTGTTGATCTTGAAACCATTGAATCTATGATTTGAATTATTCGAAACTGGTCAGGTATCGCAATGTCTTCAGATTCAGTTCAAGTGTCGCATTGTCCATTAAACAAATAGTAAGAACCCAGAAAATATTTCCATCGAGTTTCTATCACAATTTTACAAAATGCTTTATATCATTCATGGTCCATGGATGATCCTTTGACGAATCTCTTTCTAAGAGGTCGTCCTGCGCTATGGTCCAAACTTGCTGAGCGCCTATCTCTCATTTGTGCGGCTAAAAGTTCGATTTCCCAGTTGTTGCTGGAGTTTTCATATTCAACCGGATCAAAGTCAATTTGTTCTGTCTCTGATGTTTCTCCTACGTCTGACTCTGTATCTATAATATCAGAATGAGATGAGTGAATAATAGCAAGAAATGGAATGGCGAGTGGAGACAACTCTATTTCATTAGTAGAAAAGTCGATTAAATAAGTTATATGAACGTTTCTTCACACAATACCTGTCCAATCAGGACCTAGCATTAAGAATGATCACGAAACAAAAATATATGAGAGTAAAAAATGTTCACTTGGAATGTTACTTGGAAAGTGATGGAATTTCGAATTCTATAATATAAATAAAAAATGTGAAAAATCAAATAAAAACGTACTCTATTTCAAATAATTACAGGAATTATTCGTATTATTCGTTGATAATATTACAATCACTAGAATGATAGTTATTAATGTATTGTTGAAAATCATACCCTAAAAAAATAACGCCGGCCGCCACTGGTAGCCATAAATCAATCGTGACGCAGCCAAGAGCGCGCGAATGTATGAAGTTCGCTACCGATCTAGATATAGCGAGAATAATGCTACCGATTTTGATGGAAATCAGGCGAAATTTCTACTTCATTCGATTAGGATACATAAATGCTAGCTACGAGCATATCGACACAGCCAAGTGGAAGTTACAGTGCTTTATGTGAAGTGATTTAGTTAGGCGCTGGACATTCGAATAATAGTTGTTTAGTTGAAGTGGTTGTTGTATTTTAAGTGAAATAAAGTCAAGTTTGATTATTGTTCAGTGTAGTCAATTATTGGTTAACCCGCGAGAAAAAACGTAGCAGTATCAACACTGAATATTTCGTTTTATATTTTTTGTAAAAATGTTTTGGAAAATGATCAAATGTCATTCGAAAAATAGATGATTTTTTAATAATTGAAAATAAATTTTTATCGAAAGTAATAACAATGCGCTTATTTAAAAATATTCGTCTCTGATTACATTCTGGTTCCCGTGATTCTGTTGAAAATTTGTATTTGTTACTTTTTTACTCCATCCATTGTTTCTATTATTTATCTTATTTTTATCAGACAGTAGTTGTATATTTCTTGGAAAGTAAATGGCCAACCATCAATAAAGAATTACTTTTTATACTGTTTCTAGACTCAAAAACAAAATGAGACGAAATATAATTGGTGTGGTGCTTTTTATAAAAATAAAAAACATGTGCGTTTCGGGATGCACTCGTCGCAGTTGAACTATTCAATATTGACATTGCTCAACTTGAGGTTAGGTTATTACATTTTCTGTCTATAAATATGATAACATATATTATATTCGCGCGTCCATATAGCTGTTGCGTGTTATATATTTTTACAATTATTCATATTTCAATTGTATATGTCGATCACACACTGAACACTGAGTCGTGCGAAGAGAAGAGAGAGAAACTTCTGTCCGAAATATGACCAGCATTGTGGGTTAGAATGCGGTGAAAGGAAAGCCAGACAGACTGGCGCTGTTATGCGTTATGTAACGAAGCAGTATAATCTCCCATAAAAAGTTATCACTTCAAAAAGGTTTACCGACATGTGTGATTATCTTTCAGTTATAAATTCATTATTTCTGTGTTTTAAATACTGAGAAATATTTTTACATGTTGACAGTTGCTATCATCTATTGGATATTGAATCAATTTTCAGTGTTTTTTTAATTTTTACGTTTTTCACATCTGTTGCGGAGTAATGGTTACTGATCAATGTCAAGTGATCGTTCAAGTTGTGAAAAAAATAAGATAAGATCAAAGTTTGTGAAATTTCTGTTCTTGATACTGATTCCAATATTTTGATCTCATAACTTCGTAAATTCTTGGGAAAACATTCAATCAAAATATTATTTTATTGAGTTGCAAGACAGAAACTCAGGATGAATAGTTGAAGCTACAACAAAACTACCTACCCGTAGTGGAATCAATATCTAAAACTACGTTGTGTGGTGGTGGTGACCATGCATGGATTGGACGGGGTAGGTCTTCTAGTTCTTCTTGTTCGTCATTACTTGGTTCCTCCCAGGATTGCTTCTCTCTACTTATGACGGTATCAAGAGAGTCCTACAAAAACACAAATTGAATTGAATGTTGGCTCTAGAGAAATCCAGGTGCAGTATAATGTTGAGTAAAAATATACCCTTCTAAGATTAGTTAACATCAAAATCAAAAAATGAAACATGAATGCCCAGAAAAAACCCACGTAATTCCTCTACGTTAATGTAAATTTTGGAGTTGAAAATCGGAGGCTCCCAAGTTACATTATAATAATGTTTCATAGTAGTGATGTTTTTTGGTGTCCAACCGGCATCGGCAAAATAAACAGAACTACTCTAACCAAAGTAACGTCAGTAATCGCATTGACGGTATTAACAATTACGACAAGCATTTCGAACGTTAATCTTCGATTTCTCATTCCCCAAGTACTTGACACACATTGAAATGTAATTACTAGAAGAGAAGTAAAGGAAAATCAAAACAAGGTCAGTGGTCATCGTGGTGAAAAAAACAATTGATAAAAGTGTTTGTTCAAAGGTTATCTAGCCGTGTCTATCACTAACATCGGGTGGATATTGTTGTGATATGTTTCGAATGAAATGAGGTGAACATTGCAACGGAGTCATTAATTTTCTATGAATGCGTTGCAAATAATGAGTGTTTCTTGGTCATATAGACATCTTGATCTGAATAATGACAAACATTCGTTTGCGTCTTAGTTCACAATATCATTATATAACATAAACTCAGATACATATCATATGAACATTTGAAAAAAAAGATCAAATCTAATATATAAAATTCTAGCATCATAGTGTTAGTTGCCGTACTCCTCGGAAACGACTCGAACGGTTATTATAAAATTTCATATGTATATTTGTCTGTGAATAAGTTGCAGTTCAAAATTTTTTTTTCAGACACATTTTTCTTCGGGTGAAATGTTTTGTTCCGACAAAATGTTTTGTTTAAATTTTTTGATGATGCGGCATTGAAAAATACATAAAGCCACCTATTTTTACCCTTTTATCACCAACCTCAATTTTTTAACAGCAATTTCAGTAAATCAATCATTATTATTCCCGCCAGGCTTCTTTCGGTGTCACTTCTCACGGAGTAGGGTTGAGAACGATGCCGATTTCATGTCTCTCCCAAACAATAAGCCTTCTCCCACCCTCTACCCACTTTTTGGCTTCTATTATTGTTTATCCATCGAACAGAAATACCGTTAGTGATGCTACCGAAGCTATGAATTATCCAACAGGTTTTTGAACTCACTGTATTTGCCAAGCATGCCACCGCATAATTTACAACTGAGGTTTGGATCACTCCGTAATTTGAATCCACCATGGCTGTGCAACTGAACACGATTATTCTTTGAAAAATTATTGAAAAACATTTTTGAAGCCAGCATTTCACCTAAATGGCAAGTTCCGATGTAAAAATATATTAATACCACGAATTTCTATGATGGCTTCAGATGTCGCAACTTATCTCAAACATGTACAATTTCCAATCGTATTGGCATTTACCATTAATAATAATGAAATAATGAGTTCCAAGGTTGAACAATGTCCGTTTATGACTTGTATTTGAGCACACCACGTTTTTCACTCGTTTAACAAACGTGGCATGCTCTCCAGTGGGCAAGTTTGTTTGTGTTAGCTGAACATGGACCAACCAAAATATTGCAAACATTATAGCTCCAGGAGTTGATGTTATTTGTAAGTGTTATTGTTCTAGTAACAATAATTCATATGGCAAAACAACGTTTGCCGGGTCAGCTAGTTTTATTATAAAATTGTTGATCACGTAACAGTAACACTTCCTTTGGGAAACATTTGAATTTTTGCTTTGTTCAAAATTTTGTTAATCGCAGAACATCAAAAAGCCTTTATGAAAAATACTAGTTTGTAGAAATGTTGTTGCTTTAATATAAACATTACTGTACTAATCGAGTCGAAAAAATAACATGAACTAAAGTTATTTGAAAAAAGTGTGACAATCAATTTTTGAGGATTTCGAGATTTCTGTCAACGTAACACAACTATAGCTTATTCCACAGGTAGAATCGCTTGGCGATTTTGTTAAATCCTGTTGAGTTTAGCTACAATTGAGAATTGTCGTGAGATTAATTGAGGCAGAAACTTCACGAAGAGAACTTGTAAGGTTATTTCAACATGTCATTGAAAAAAATCTGTTTAAAATCCGTTTTTCCATTAACCAGCTGTAGCCCTCCTACGAAATAATTTCTGCTTTAGGTATCTCTCATATTTTCACTAGCATGAACATTTTCACTCAGAATCAGTAATATATGTTTCAAATTATATTTTTTTTCAAAAAAGATGATTTTTTTAAGAGACTACTTCACTTACACTCAGTGTAAAGGAATCCTCGCCGGTTTGTTCCAGTTCACAGATATGTGCTTTGAGTTGTGTGATGATTCCATCTTTGGCTTTCATTTCTTCTTCCAGTTTTTCGAATTTATGCTGATATTTCTCTTGAATGTCGTGCAAATGCGAACTCATTACTTGTTTGATAGCCATCAAAATATCAGCAAAATATTGTTGTTCATCATCCAATGACCCTGCAAACGAACAAATTCAGAGAAAAATCTCAATTAAATTTTACGTGGTTTCCATTGAAAACCTTCCGAGATACATATATCGAATTGCTCAACAAAGACTGGCAAACATCCTATTCTTTGAAACCCTATTTTTATCCCTTGGAGGAGGAAATTCCTGATTCCCTTTCTTAATGCTTATTTACGCTATACGAATAACCTACCTGCATATTTAAAGATTCTAGGTTCAGTAGCTTCAGCTGTGCGTGTAGCTGTGCTGTAGCTGTGCAGGCAACAAGAGGTAGATATATGTTATCGCGAACTTTCATTTGGCACTATTATTCAAGATCAACAATCTTACGGTACATTATCTGCTTGTGACTCCAACGGTATAGGCAGCTCACGCGAGGATAGCTCTGAGGGAGCAAGCATTTTTCCAACTTACCTAATATTTAACGTTATATTGTGTCCAAAATCATATAAAATCTTTATTAATTGTAGACTTTATGTTATTCTGATGTTTAATAATATATATTTATGTAAAGTTTCATCTGAATCCGTTCAGTCGTTTAGGCGTGATAGATACAAAAACATGCACACATACATTCATCCTCACATGATCAGTAAAAATCTAAGCTTAACAGTAAGATGTCTGACTAGCCACCGTCAACTAAGAAAACACCTCCACAATATAGGGTTAGTGAAAACGTCTCTATGAACAGGATGAAACTCTCAGGCATGTCTTATATGAGTGTCCGGAGTTATGGTCAATAAGAGAGTGTGTGTTTGGCGAGTCTTGGCCTACACATGCCGATATAAAGGCGATGTCTTCCAGAGACGTGTCCACCTTCCTGGAAAGGACAGGATGGACCTAGGAGCACAGTTCCTTGGGAGGACATACAATGGGTCACATTTGGCCTAATTGCTGTGAACCTACACTCACCCTCCCTACTCTACAGATACAGAGAAATCCATCCTCACAAACTTTCACATTTATATTAGTATAGAAGATTACTAACCCAATTTCTAAATTTGTGTTCAATGATTAGAATGTTTACGAGTTAAAGCAACGTACCTTTTATTAATTTAACTTGATGGTTGGTCTTATTCGTCACAATCTGATTTTCACATCGATTCAATTCTCGTGTGTGCTCTTGCTCTTGCATATCCTCCAGTGCATTATCTGTAGGCGTATTTCCAAACTCGAACAAACTTTGCGGACTTTCTGTAATCGTTGCGCTACTTGGAGGACTTTGGAGAGTATTTCTGTTGAAGGTTACGCTTTTCGAAAGTTTACTGTGTCTTGCCGCATACCCTTCGATCGTTGGGGCTCTCATTAACCTTGAAATAATAAATGAATAGTAGATGCTTGAAATATCTGACATTTAATAACTAAATGAGGATTGTGGAGAACTCACGCTTCTATAAATTGGCATCGACTGACAATGACGAAATCGTTCTGCATCTCTATAGGAGTTTGCTTCCCAAATCGTCCGTTCCACGGTTGTAATTCCCTCGACAACAGGAAGGCCCTGGACTAAGAGTGTCTACTTGACAGAATGGTACTGGATGTAGCCTGTAAAGTCGTCATCATTTCTCTTTAGGGCAGCTGCTCGAGCAGTTGATGAGCTCGGTTTAGTTTTCGACACTTAACGAGGCGATCACAACTCTGTCACCGAGTTGGAACCCGTTCAGCAAAAAGCTCATATAAAAGCCGCCGCAGAGATCACCTCACCTCTGCGAAAACACAAGGATAAGTCAATGCATGGGGTCTTCTTCAAAAGCATTGAAGACCTTGTCTTAATCAAAGCGCCTAACTTTCGCTTTCCTCAGGTCGAGTGGGCTGAAGTCGGAAACTGAGGGGTTTACCATGGCTTGCCAGGATGGTGTTTTTAACACCTTAGTCTACAGCAGTTGAGCGATAGAGGTCCCTGATATAAGGTGCAGGGCCTGCCGTGAGGCGTCCGAGACCCTAATGCTCTTGCTATTAGCATGCCCTGCATATGCGGTCTCGGCCTATATCCATTGACATAACGCGGCCCTAAGAGTGCTATATTACCATCCACGGCACTGTTAATGGTGTTGAGGAGACACCAGTGTTGTCCTACGCTCCGGGGGATGTTGAATCCGTTGTGGAGAACGAGAAGTGCCGAATTCATTGGAACTATTTTTTCTCCACCTTCAGGGTCATAAAAGCTGATATGCCTGATGTGCAATACCATACATTGAATTTTAAATTAGTACTGAGCAGTAAGCAGCTGTGATTTTATTTCTTTCATGAATAGAGGAATATTATAATGTTAAAAGGGTGAAATTTAATTCAGATAACTAGAGGCAATATAAGAAAAACATCCTTCTAATTTGAAAATAAGGTGCTTAGGTATGTTGAATGAATTGATTCTCGAATTGACCATATGTATGTCAGAATGCCTACTCAATAAACTATATAAATAACTAGGAGTTTTTGTTTGGTGCAACTCAAACAAAAAAAATCAAGTATTGGACTCTGTACCTCACATTCAGCTCCTTCGCGTTTAACAAAAATGTATGACATGTTCACCGTGTGGTATGCAGCATACGAATCGCATGCAAGCATTTTTTCTACGTTGTAAATAAGAGTTTTAACTAGCCTCAGTTTCATTTTTTCCGATAATTGATACTTGAATTCATTCAACGATTTGAGTTAGAAGAATTATACTTTAAAAATTGAAGGGGTTATATTTTTAGGAGTGAATAATTTTTGGGAA